>JZKD02S2180273.1:27094-41627 GCA_000966675.3 Picea glauca
AATAGGAGCCGTCGATCCAGGAGAGATCTGAACCATTGGTTCCTTTCGCGGGATCGGATACTGGGAGTTGTGAGGACAAAAGTACTTAGTTTCCAAAGTCGCGACATGCGAAATCGCGATTCGATCTCAACCGTAGATCGTGGGAGGATCTAGACCTTGTAATCAGAGTCTGAACAGGCGAGAACGTGCATGGGAGAGGAGATCAGATCTGGACCGTTGGATTTGAGCATGTGGATCAATAGTCGTTGTATCCGGAGAAAGATGCACGAGAGAAGTTTTGAAACAATCGAAACTGTCCATCGTCAGGAGGATAGGTGGTAGCAGATCAAGGGTGTTCGTGGGACCAGACACCAAGAGATTTGCGAGGAGCAGAGTAGCAAACTCGTGAAGGGAGGAGTCGTGGAATCGTTCTGGACCGTTGGATCCAGAAGGACACGTGGCTGAGATCCACACACACACATCGAAGGATCGGGCACCGGGAGACCAGAGGTGAAGACAAGAGCATGTTCGCGAAAGGAGAATTCACGAAATAATCAGGACCGTCCGTCGAAAAGGACGCGTGGTGAACATGCAACATTTCGCTGACTCGCGACTCAGAGTTGTCAAAGGGCGGAGTTGTTAGAACTCTCGAATTGCAAAATCACGATTCAATCACAGCCGTCGGATCATGGGGGTTGTGGGCCATCGATCTGGAGCATCGACATTTCGGCATTTCTGGAGTCGAAGGTTCGAAGGAGAGAACCATCCCAAAGTCCCGAGACGCGAAGTCCCGATGCATGAGGGAGGTTGGCCCCAGGTCATAGCAGAAGGTGAAGCGAAATAAGGTTAAGGGAGGAGCTAGCGCCGAGAGAAATATCGTCGATCGAAAGATTGGGGATCGGGATTTCGGGGAATGGAGAGTCAAAGTTGACTCGTTTAGAATATTCCGACGCGTGAAGTCGTGCCGCGATCTGAGCCGTCGGATCGTGGAAGAACCAGGACCATTAGATGGGGGGCTCCGAAATTTCAGCACTTTGGGAGTTGGGAGAACAAAAGTGATTTGTATTGGAATTTCTCGATACGCGAAGTCTCGACGCATTCAAAGGATGAGACGGTGGTCATGGTGAATGGTCACATGAGTAGAGACAAGGGGAGGAGCTAAGGAACGTTAAGCCCTTGTTGGAGTTTTGGGGTGGAGGATTTAGGGTGGAATCATTTGCACAGTCTCGAAATATTTGGGAGCTTGGACCCAGTTCCTAGAGGAAGGTCACATCGAGTACATAGGAGAGAGGGCTAGCGTTTGCTAGGCCCCTAGTCGAGTTTCGGGGTTCGGAGGTTGGAGTGTTGGAGTTGTATCACACCAAGATTCCCGAAACCGCGAAATGTGAAGCGCCTTTTAGTTTGGCCAACGGTCACAGTCCGTGGTCGCGTGAAGGAAACTCTCGCCTTGTGCTTGTTCGCGCAGGTGGGGCTGTTGAACAGAAGGACCTGTGGATTTGTTTAGTGAAGGTTCCATAGGAGCCAGAGAGCTCGAGGAGATTGAACGATCTAGTGATCGGGAGGTCGCAGAACCTTTAAGGGGAGGGGGGCTGCATCATTTATGAATGATAAATGAGGCTCAGCTTAAAGTCAAGTACAAATTGAGAGGGACTCCTGGTCCTGATGGAAAAATCTCTGCATGGGCACCAAATGTAGTAGGGGATCTAACAAGGGTACCCATGTTTGGTGAGTCTCTACCACTTGGTAACGACACAATTTTATAGTAGATGGAAGGTTCTGTGTTGCAACAAATGGGTTTGTACCTAGGGCATAAAGAGCGACAGTCATAGGACAATGCGAAAATGCATAATGGAATGAGTACTTTGGGTAAGGAATTTACCTACCCAAGGTGACAAACGGTCGACAAAGTACTGAAATCTGGAAGAATCCCAAGTTAACACTGCAAAAACCAACTTGATCCACTTTGGTATTAGTCCATTAGGTGCAAGAAATGGTTTAAATTATAGTAATAATTTATAAATAGTAATAAAATAAAAAATTACTATACCATTTTGAATTTTAACCCAACTAGTGCAAATTTGACCAAATTTCCTAAGATTCAAACGACGATTGTGGGAGCATCCGTCAACGGAATCACGAGNCGTGGGAGGATCTAGACCTTCTGATCAGAGTCCAAACAGGCGAGAACGTGCATGGGAGAGGAGATCAGATCTGGACCGTTGGATTTGAGCATGTGGATCAATAGTTGTTGTATCCGGAGAAAGGTGCACGAGAGAAGTTTTGAAACAATCGAAATTGTCCATCGTTAGGAGGATAGGTGGTAGCAGATCAAGGGTGTTCGTGGGACCGGACACCAAGAGATTTGCGAGGAGCAGAGTAGCAAACTTGTGAAGGGAGGAGTCGTGGAATTGTTCTGGACCGTTGGATCCAGAAGGACACGTGGCTAAGATCCACACACACACATCGAAGGATCGGGCACCGGGAGACTAGAGGTGAAGACAAGAGCATGTTCGCGAAAGGAGAATTCACGAAATAATCAGGACCGTCCGTTGAAAAGGACGCGTGGTGAACATGTAACATTTCGCTGACTCGCGACTCAGAGTTGTCAAAGGGCGGAGTTTTTAGAACTCTCAAATTGCAAAGTCACGATTCAATCACAACCGTCGGATCATGGGGGTTGTGGGCCATCGATCTGGAGCATCGACATTTCGGCATTTCTGGAGTCAGAGGTTCGAAGGAGAGAACCATCCCAAAGTCCCGAGACGCGAAGTCCTGATGCGTGGGGGAGGTTGGCCCCAGGTCATAGCAGAAGGTGACGCGAAATAAGGTTAAGGGAGGAGCTAGGGTCGAGAGAAATATCGTCGATCGAAACATTGGGGATCGGGATTTCGAGGAATGGAGAGTCAAAGTTGACTCGTTTAGAATATTCCGACGCGTGAAGTCGCGCCGCGATCTGAGCCGTCGGATCGTGGAAGAACCAGGACCATTAGATGGGGGGCTCCGAAATTTCAACATTTTGGGAGTTGGGAGAACAAAAGTGATTTGTATTGGAATTTCTCGATACGCGAAGTCCCGACGCATTCAAAGGATGAGCCGGTGGTCATGGTGAATGGTCACATGAGTAGAGAAAAGGGGAGGAGCTAAGGAACGTTAAGCCCTTGTTGGAGTTTTGGGGTGGAGGATTTAGGGTGGAATCATTTGCACAGTCTCGAAATATTTGGGAGCTTGGACCCAATTCCTAGAGGAAGGTCACATCGAGTACATAGGAGAGAGGGCTAGCGTTTGCTAGGCCCCTAGTCGAGTTTCGGGGTTCGGAGGTTGGAGTATTGGAGTTGTATCACACCAAGATTCCCAAAACCGTGAAATGTGAAGCGCCTTTTATTTTGGCCAACGGTCACAGTCCGTGGTCGCGTGAAGGAAACTCTCGCCTTGTGCTTGTTCGTGTAGGTGGGGCTGTTGAACAGAAGGACCTGTGGATTTTTTTAGTGAAGGTTCCATAGGAACCAGAGAGCTCAAGGAGATTGAATGATCTAGTGATCGGGAGGTCGCAGAACCTTGAAGGGGAGGGGGGCTGCATCATTTATGAATGATAAATGAGGCTTAGCTTAAAGTCAAGTACAAATTGAGAGGGACTCCCAGTCCTGATGGAAAAATCTCTGCATGGGCACCAAATGTAGTAGGGGATCTAACAAGGGTACCCATGTTTGGTGAGTCTCTACCACTTGGTAACGACACAATTTTATAGTAGATGGAAGGTTCTATGTCGTAACAAATGGGTTTGTACCTAGGGCATAAAGAGCGACAGTCATAGGACAATGCGAAAATTCATAATGGAATGAGTACTTTGGGTAAGGAATTTACCTACCCAAGGTGACAAACGGTCGACAAAGTACTGAAATCTGGAAGAATCCCAAGTTAACACTGCAAAAACCAACTTGATCCACTTTGGTATTAGTCCATTAGGTGCAAGAAATGGTTTAAATTATAGTAATAATTTATAAATAGTAATAAAATAAAAAATTACTATACCATTTTAAATTTTAACCCAACTAGTGCAAATTTGACCAAATTTCCTAAGATTCAAACGACGATTGTGGGAGCATCCGTCAACGGAATCACGAGTTGTCTGGATGAGACAATTCTTGATCTATTTCTCTTTAATTTCAATGGATTACATTTTTGAATTAGGTGTTAAATTTTTAGTTATTTAAAGCGCAAAGTAGATTTTTCGGTGTATGCGGGCTGCCTGTGATTAGGTCGCATATACGACGAGGTATACATGCCTGTATTAACTACAGGATGCGTATATTGCGCCCTACACGCGACTGTGTGCACAGTAAGCCGCGTACAGGCTCGCAAACGACCAAAAGAGAGGGTTCTTACTCAAAATTGTGTTTGTTTTTAACAAGATGGTGCTTGAATGGCGAGAAAGGGAACATGAAGAAGTTGATGCCCCTGTAGATCGAGATCCGGGGCCTAAATGGCCTTAAAGCGATGTGGTTTGTATAAGTTTTGGGTGCTCAAAGGGATGAGAGCCCAGGTGAGGCTGTTGGAGATGTTGGTGGGTTAATGGGACCCTGATAGCGAGAGCTTCAATCTCGATGGGCAACCATTGAGAATTGAAGTGGAGGACATCTATTTTCTGACCGGTTTATCGCGTCGGGGGGAGGTTGTAAACGTCAAATCACGAGGGGCAGGAAGTGGGATGAAGAAAGAAGAATATATCGACGCCCATTGTGTAGCTAAGACCCTTAAGGTAGGGATTCAAATCCCCATCCGGGCAATAAACAACCTCAGTATGAAGATCATTGTCCTAGTTTTGACCAGGATCACAAGTTCGGCTTCGTTGCACTAGGCATCGAGGTTGNAACATTAAGCCCTTGTTGGAGTTTTGGGGTCGAGGATTTAGGGTGGAATCATTTGCACAGTCTCGAAATATTTGGGAGCTTGGACCCAGTTCCTAGAGGAAGGTCACATCGAGTACATAGGAGAGAGGGCTAGCGTTTGTTAGGCCACTAGTCGAGATTCGGGGTCCGGAGGTTGGAGTGTCGGAGTTGTATCACACCAAGAATCCCGAAATCACGAAATGTGAAGCGCCTTTTAGTTTGGCCAATGGTCACAGTCCGTGGTCGCGTGAAGGAAACTCTCGCCTTGTGCTTGTTCGCGCAGGTGGGGCTGTTGAACAGAAGGACCTGTGGATTTGTTTAGTGAAGGTTCCATAGGAACCAGAGAGCTCGAGGAGATTGAACGATCCAGTGACCGGGAGGTCGCAGAACCTTGAAGGGGAGGGGGGCTGCATCATTTATGAATGATAAATGAGGCTCAGCTTAAAGTCAAGTACAAATTGAGAGGGACTCCCGGTCCTGATGGAATAATCTCTGCATGGGCACCAAATGTAGTAGGGGATCTAACAAGGGTACCCATGTTTGGTGATTCTCTACCACTTGGTAAGGACACAATTTTATAGTAGATGGAAGGTTCTGTGTCGCAACAAATGGGTTCGTACCTAGGGCATAAAGAGCGACAGTCATAGGACAATGCAAAAATGCATAATGGAATGAGTACTTTGGGTAAGGAATTTACCTACCCAAGGTGACAAACGGTCGACAAAGTACTGAAATCTGGAAGAATCCCAAGTTAACACTGCAAAAACCAACTTGATCCACTTTGGTATTAGTCCATTAGGTGCAAGAAATGGTTTAAATTATAGTAATAATTTATAAATAGTAATAAAATAAAAAATTACTATACCATTTTGAATTTTAACCCAACTAGTGCAAATTTGACCAAATTTCCTAAGATTCAAACGACGATTGTGGGAGCATCCGTCAACGGAATCACGAGCCGTCTGGATCAGACAATTCTTGATCTCTTTCTTTTTAATTTCAATGGATTACATTTTTGAATTAGGTGTTAAATTTTTAGTTATTTAAAGCGCAAAGTAGAGTTTTCGGTGTATGCGGGCTGCCTGTGATTAGGTCGCGTATACGACGAGGTATACATGCCTGTATTAACTACAGGACGCGTATATTGAGCCCTACATGCGACTGTGTGCACAGTAAGCCGCGTACAGGCACGCAAACGACCAAAAGAGAGGGTTCTAACTCAAAATTGTGTTTGTTTTTAACAAGATGGTGCTTGAATGGCGAGAAAGGGAACATGAAGAAGTTGATGCCCCTGTAGATCGAGATCCGGGGCCTAAATGGCCTTAAAGCGATGTGGTTTGTATAAGTTTTGGGCGCTCAAAGGGATGAGAGCCCAGGTGAGGTTGTTGGAGATGTTGGTGGGTTAATGGGACCCTGATAGCGAGAGCTTCAATCTCGATGGGCAGCCATTGAGAATTGAAGTGGAGGACATTTATTTTCTGACCGATTTATCGCGTCGGGGGGAGGTTGTAAACGTCAAATCACGAGGGGCAGGAAGTGGGATGAAGAAAGAAGAATATATCGACGCCCATTGTGTAGCTGGGACCCCTAAGGTAGGGATTCAAATCCCCATCCAGGCAATAAACAACCTCAGTATGAAGATCATTGTCCTAGTTTTGACCAGGATCACAAGTTCGGCTTCGTTGCACTAGGCATCGAGGCTGCTCATGTTTTATGTAGTACAGTGTGCAAGACCCACAGTGTACGATTGGTGCACCTATCTTGTGCAGTTTTTTTTCGAGCGGGTTCCAGGTTTGGGACCTAGAGTTGAGATTCTCCGGACCTCGCGATCCAGCCATGGCACGGTGGACAGAGGTGATGAGGCGACAGGGAGGAGGTAGGGTACCGACACCCTACAACGAGGACTTTTTCTACTGGTGGCGGAGACATGTCATCGCTCTGGTTGACTATCCCTATGAGGGGATCGACTTCAGAGGAGATCCAAACATGCAACTTCCACCAGGAGCTGCTTATGGTGACATAGGTATGTCAAAATGTTTTTACATATTTCATTTTTTGTATTTTTGTATAATTAGGACAAAAATATTTTTTGGATGGTGTTCAAGTGTTGACTAGAAATTTGTNCCCTAAGGTAGGGATTCAAATCCCCATCCGGGCAATAAACAACCTCAGTATGAAGATCATTGTCCTAGTTTTGACCAGGATCACAAGTTCGGCTTCGTTGCACTAGGCATCGAGGCTGCTCATGTTTTATGTAGTGTAGTGTGCAAGACCCACAGTGTACGATTGGTGCACCTATCTTGTGCAGTTTTTTTTCGAGCGGGTTCCAGGTTTGGGACCTATAGTTGAGATTCTCCGGACCTCGCGATCCAGCCATGGCACAGTGGACCGAGGTGATGAGGCGACAGGGAGGAGGTAGGGTACCGACACCCTGCAACGAGGACTTTTTCTACTGGTGGCGGAGACATGTCATCGCTCTGGTTGACTATCCCTATGAGGGGATCGACTTCAGAGGAGATCCAAACATGCGACTTCCACCAGGAGCTGCTTATGGTGACATAGGTATGTCAAAATCTTTTTACATATTTCATTTTTTGTATTTTTGTATAATTAGGACAAAAATATTTTTTGGATGGTGTTCAAGTGTTGACTAGAAATTTGTGTGTCGCAGATGTGGGTCCACAACGGCTAGAGGGTTTCCCTTGACATCGACAGAGGAACCGGGGAGACGAAGCGACAGGAGGAGAAGCCGAGAGGGTGTTACAAAACGTGCAGGGCAAATTGTCGCGTCTGTCACACAGGATACCCATGGTTCAGGTAGAGGATCTGCCTGAAGCCATGCAGCAGACGTCGTGGTTTGCTACCATGACACACATCCGATGCCACAGGTGTAGATGTCGTAAATTACAACTCGAAGACAAAAAGAAAGAGATATATCCACTAAATTACATTAGTATACAAAGAGCTTCACCAATCGTAGTATCTTTTCAAGTAGAGCCCATTTTTGGGCTCGACCAACTTAGTCCCTTCGTAATCTTCTAACTCATAGGCTCCTTTTTCTAGCGCATGTCGCACGATGTAAGGACCGTGCCACATGGGTTTAAACTTGCCTGCGCCCAACGATTCTTTGGCTTGATCATACAAGAGGACCAAGTCACCCTTAGCATATAACCGAGGACAGACAGACTTATCGTACTGAACCTTGACACGTCGTTTGTTCATCAAGACTCTTTAGGTGTACAAGGCGTCGTTCGAGATCGTAAGTGTCAGGTAGGAGCGCAACTACCAACTAAAGAGAAGGGATTTCGCATTCAATGGGTAATATCGACTCCACACTAATTGGAAAGGGGAAAATCCGGTGGCAGTCTTGATCGAGGTTTGGTATGCCCAGAGTGCAGGATATAGCATGATGTGCCAGTCGGACTTACTTTGACTGACAATTTTTTGCAAAATGGTCTTGAGAGACTTGTTGACGGCCTCTACTTGTCCATTTGCCTGGGGATAATAAGGAGAAGAGTGACCATGCTTAAACCCCAGTTTAGCTGCTAGTTCTNCAACCTCAGTATGAAGATCATTGTCCTAGTTTTGACCAGGATCACAAGTTCGGCTTCGTTGCACTAGGCATCGAGGTTGCTCATGTTTTATGTAGTGCAGTGTGCAAGACCCACAATGTACGATTGGTGCACCTATCTTGTGCAGTTTTTTTTCGAGCGGGTTCCAGGTTTGGGACCTAGAGTTGAGATTGTCTGGACCTCGCGATCCAGCCATGGCACGGTGGACCGAGGTGATGAGGCGACAGGGAGGAGGTAGGGTACCGACACCCTGCAATGAGGACTTTTTCTACTGGTGGCGAAGACATGTCATCGCTCTGGTTGACTATCCCTATGAGGGGATCGACTACAGAGGAGATCCAAACATGCGACTTCCACCAGGAGCTTCTTATGGTGACATAGGTATGTCAAAATGTTTTTACATATTTCATTTTTTGTATTTTTGTATAATTAGGACAAAAATATTTTTTGGATGGTGTTCAAGTGTTGACTAGAAATTTGTGTGTCGCAGATGTGGGTCCACAACGGCTAGAGGGTTTCCCTTGACATCGACAGAGGAACTGGGGAGACGAAGCGGCAGGAGGAGAAGCCGAGAGGGTGTTACAAAACGTGCAGGGCAAATTGTCGCGTCTGTCACACAGGATACCCATGGTTCAGGTAGAGGATCTGCCTGAAGCCATGCAGTGACAGGTGGTTGGTGTACCTAGTGCATGGGTAGAGCTCTTTCGACATCTTGCAGACGTCGTGGTTTGCTACCATGACACACATTTGATGCCACAGGTGTAGATGTCGTAAATTACAACCCGAAGACGAAAAGAAAGAGATATATACACTAAATTACATTAGTATACAAAGAGCTTCGCCAATCTTAGTATCTTTTCAAGTAGAGCCCATTTCTGGGCTCGACCAACTTATTCCCTTCGTAATCTTCTAACTCATAGGCTCCTTTTTCTAGCGCATGTCGCACGATGTAAGGACCGTGCCACATGGGTTTAAACTTGCCTGCGCCCAACGATTCTTTGGCTTGATCATACAAGAGGACCAAGTCACCCTTAGCATATAACTGAGGACAAACAGACTTATCGTACTGAACCTTGACACGTCGTTTGTTCATCAAGACTCTTTAGGTGTACAAGGCGTCGTTCGAGATCGTAAGTGTCAGGTAGGAGCGCAATTGCCAACTAAAGAGAAGGGATTTCACATTCAATGGGTAATATCGACTCCACACTAACTGGAAAGGGGAAAATCCGGTGGCAGTCTTGATCGAGGTTCGGTATGCCCAGAGTGCAGGATATAGCATGATGTGCCAGTTGGACTTACTTTGACTGACAATTTTTTGCAAAATGGTCTTGAGAGACTTGTTGACGGCCTGAGAATTTTTTGCAAAATGGTCTTGAGAGACTTGTTGACGGCCTCTACTTGTCCATTTGCCTGGGGATAATAAGGAGAAGAGTGACCATGCTTAAACCCCAGTTTAGCTGCTAGTTCTNTAGGTATGTCAAAATGTTTTTACATATTTCATTTTTTGTATTTTTGTATAATTAGGACAAAAATATTTTTTGGATGGTGTTTAAGTGTTGACTATAAATTCGTGTGTCGCAGATGTGGGTCCAGGACGGCTAGAGGGTTTCCCTTGACATCGACAGAGGAACCGGGGAGACGAAGCAGCGGGAGGAGAAGTCGAGAGGGTGTTACAAAACGTGCAGGGCAAATTGTCGCGTCTGTCACACAAGATACCCATGGTTCAGGTAGAGGATCTGCCTGAAGCCATGCAGCGACAGGTGGTTGGTGTACCTAGGGCATGGGTATAGCTCTTTCGACATCTCACAGATGTCGTGGTTTGCTACCATGACACACATCCGATGCCACAGGTGTAGATGTCGTAAATTACAACCCGAAGACGAAAAAGAAAGAGATATATACACTAAATTACATTAGTATACAAAGAGCTTCGCCAATCTTAGTATCTTTTCAAGTAGAGCCCATTTCTGGGCTCGACCAACTTATTCCTTTCGTAATCTTCTAACTCATAGGCTCCTTTTTCTAGCGCATGTCGCACGATGTAAGGACCATGCCACATGGGTTTAAACTTGCCTGCGCCCAACGATTCTTTGGCTTGATCATACAAGAGGACCAAGTCACCCTTAACATATAACCGAGGACAGATAGACTTATCGTACTGAACCTTGACACGCTGTTTGTTCATCAAGACTCTTTAGGTGTACAAGGCGTCGTTCGAGATCGTAAGTGTCAGGTAGGAGCGCAACTGCCAACTAAAGAGAAGGGATTTCGCATTCAATGGGTAATATCGACTCTACACTAACTGGAAAGGGGAAAATCCGGTGGCAGTCTTGATCGAGGTTCGGTATGCCCAGAGTGCAGGATATAGCATGATGTGCCAGTCAGACTTACTTTGACTGACAATTTTTTGCAAAATGGTCTTGAGAGACTTGTTGACGGCCTATACTTGTCCATTTGCCTGGGGATAATAAGGAGAAGAGTGACCATGCTTAAACCCCAGTTTAGCTACTAGTTCTTCCATCATCTCATTCTGAAAGTGACTGCCATGGTCAATGACAATCTCACTCAGGATACTGAACTGGGCGATAATCTGATTGAATACAAAGAAGGCTGCAGTTTTCCCATCGGATTTAACTGTAGGCATGGCCTCGACCCACTTAGTAAAGTAGTCAACGAACACGATAATGTGCTAATGCCCCCCAACCGAAGTTGGGTTCCAATCGATGAATTCCACCCCACACTTAGTGAAGGGACCGACTGTAATGACTGGGTGAAGAGGGGATGGATGCAAGCGCATTTTTCGAGTGAACACCTGGCAGGGGTGGCACTTCTTAACCACTTCAACTCTGCAAAGACTAGGGATTTCATGGATTTCGCAGATTTCAACTCTGCAAAGACTAGGGATTTCATGGACTTCAAACTCCTGTAGAATGACAATCCATTTATTATATTTTCCTCCTATGATACGTTGGGTGAGGACGTATTGAAATGGATTGACATCAACAACCGCCGTAGTCTTGCAAAGTAAAATGTAATGACNTCTTTCGACATCTCGCAGACGTCGTGGTTTGCTACCATGACACACATCCGATGCCAGAGGTGTAGATGTCGTAAATTACAACCCGAAGACAAAAAGAAAGAGATATATACATTAAATTACATTAGTATACAAAGATCTTCGCCAATCTTAGTATCTTTTCAAGTAGAGCCCATTTCTGGGCTCGACCAACTTATTCCCTTCGTAATCTTCTAACTCATAGGCTCCTTTTTCTAGCGCATGTCGCACGATGTAAGGACCGTGCCACATGGGTTTAAACTTGCCTGTGCCTAACGATTCTTTGGCTTGATCATACAAGAGGACCAAGTCACCCTTAGCATATAATCGAGGACAGACAGACTTATCGTACTGAACCTTGACACGTCGTTTGTTCATCAAGACTCTTTAGGTGTACAAGGCGTCGTTCGAGATCGTCAATGTCAGGTAGGAGTGCAACTGCCAACTAAAGAGAAGGGATTTCGCATTCAATGGGTAATATCGACTCCACACTAATTGGAAAGGGGAAAATCCGGTGGCAGTCTTGATCGAGGTTTGGTATGCCCAGAGTGTAGGATATAGAATGATGTGCCAGTCGGACTTACTTTGACTGACAATTTTATGCAAAATGGTCTTGAGAGACTTGTTGACGGCCTGACAATTTTTTGCAAAATGGTCTTGAGAGAATTGTTGACGGCCTCTACTTGTCCATTTGCCTGGGGATAATAAGGAGAAGAGTGACCATGCTTAAACCCCAGTTTAGCTGCTAGTTCTTCCATCATCTCATTCTGAAAGTGGCTGCTATGGTCAGTGACAATCTCACTCAGGATACTGAACTGGGCGATAATCTGATTGAATACGAAGAATGCTGCAGTTTTCCCATCGGATTTAACTGTAGGCATGGCCTCGAGCCACTTAGTAAAGTAGTCAACGAACATGATAATGCGCTAATTCCCCCCAACCGAAGTTGGGTTACAATCGATGAGTTCCACCCCACACTTAGTGAAGGGACCGACTGTAATGACTGGGTGAAGAGGGGCTAGATGCAAGCGCATTTTTCGAGTGAACACCTGGCAGGGGTGGCACTTCTTAACCACTTC
Organism: Picea glauca; assembly: GCA_000966675.3. NCBI lineage: Eukaryota > Viridiplantae > Streptophyta > Pinopsida > Pinales > Pinaceae > Picea > Picea glauca. Next base: position 39,666 of record JZKD02S2180273.1, read on the forward strand.
AACTCTGCAAAGACTATGGATTTCCTGGATTTCACGGAAGCGAAATCGAGATCAAACTCTTGTAGAATGACAAGCCATTTATTATATTTTCCTCCTATGATACGTTGGGTGAGGACGTATTGAAATGGATTGACATCAACAATTGTCGTAGTCTTGCAAAGTAAAATGTAATGACGCAGAACGACAGCCAAAGCTAGCTTTTCGACGTGAGTGTAGTTGAGTTCAGGACCGAGTAAGGTTCGACTAAGATAGTAAATAATGTGCTCCTGGAGCTTGTCATTCTCCTGAACTAGAACCATACCAATCGTATTCTCAGACGCGACAATGTAAAGTAAGTAATCTCTACTGTAGTCGGGAGGCTACAACAGAGGTACCGACACCAAAGCCTTTTTCAAAGCATCGAAGGACTCCTGGGCTTGCTCATCCCAGATAAAAGGGGTGTCCTTCTTCAAGAGACGCATGAAACCTTTAGTGATANATTCTGAAAGTGACTGCTATGGTCAGTGACAATCTCACTCAGGATACTGAACTGGGCGATAATCTGATTGAATACGAAGAAGGCTGCAGTTTTCCCATCGGATTTAACTGTAGGCATGGCCTCAACCCACTTAGTAAAGTAGTCAACGAACACGATAATGTGCTAATGCCCCCCAACCGAAGTTGGGTTGCAATCGATGAGTTCCACCCCACACTTAGTGAAGGGACCGACTGTAATGACTGGGTGAAGAGGGGGTGGATGCAAGCGCATTTTTCGAGTGAACACCTGGCAGGGGTGGCACTTCTTAACCGCTTCAACTCTGCAAAGACTAGGGATTTCCTGGATTTCGCGGAAGCGAAATCGAGATCAAACTCTTGTAGAATGACAATCCATTTATTATATTTTCCTCCTATGATACGTTGGGTGAGGACGTATTGAAATGGATTGACATCAACAACCGCCGTAGTCTTGCAAAGTAAAATGTAATGACGTAGAACGACAACCAAAGCTAGCTTTTCGACGTGAGTGTAGTTGAGTTCAGGACCGAGTAAGGTTCGACTAAGATAGTAAATAATGTGCTCGTGGAGCTTGTCATTCTCCTGAACTAGAACCATACCAATCGTATTCTCGGACGCGACAATGTAAAGTAAGTAATCTCTACTATAGTTGGGAGGCTTCAACAGAGGTACCGACACCAAAGCCTTTTTCAAAGCATCGAAGGACTCCTGGGCTTGCTCATCCTAGATAAAAGGGGTGTCCTCCTTCAAGAGACGCATGAAACCTTTAGTGATAGTAGTATAGTTCACTATAAACCTACGAAGAAAGTTAGCTTTCCCCTATAGACCTTGGAGTTGTCTCATCGTGCGCGAGGGAGGCATCCAAAGTATTGCCTCAACCTTGAGCAGATCTACCATGATCCCAGTCTCAGAAACTAGAAAACCTAAAAGATGACCAGAGTTAAACGCAAAAGATGCATTTGTGAGGGTTTAACCGGATTCTATAATAACGAAATCTTTCGAAAACAAGCCGAAGGTGAATAACGTGATCCACTCTCTTGCGAGAGTGAGCAGCAAGATCATCAAGGTAAGTTTTGACTATGTGCTTAAGATTATGAAATGCGAAAGTCATGGGGCATTGAAAGGTTGCTCCGATGTTTTTTTAGGGTCGAAAGGCATCTTCCAGTATGCAAAAGTTCTCCAAGGACAAATAAATGTCGTCTTGTGTTGATCCTTGGGTTTAATTTGAATTTGATTATATCCTGAAAATCCGTCCATGAAAGAAAATACTTCGCTTCTCACACACTCGTCGAGAATTTGATCGATGAAAGGTGTGGGAAAGTTGTCTTTCGGACAAGCCTTGTTCAGGTCATCGAAATCCATACATACACAGATGGTTCCTTGCTTCTTATTTACGAGAACGGGGTTGGATACCCATTCTGTTAAAGGAATCGGGTAGATGAAGCCAACATTAAGTAGCTTCTCCAC
>JZKD02S2180295.1:9473-24336 GCA_000966675.3 Picea glauca
AACATAACACTAGGGGGGGTCTGAAATCCATTTTGATCCACTGATCTGCGCGATGGTTTCCTAGCCGCAGATCTTAGCGTGCTCCTTAATACCCATTCCGGACCCCCCCCTCCATTAAAGCAAGAATGGAGGGGGGGGTCCAGAATCCAATATGGACCGTAGATTTAAGCGCTCTGTTCTGGGCCGTCCAGATGTGCCCCCGAGTTATGACCAATTCCGGACCCGCCCCCCTCCGTTAAAGTCAGAACGGGCGGGGGGGTCCGGAATCCAATGTGAGCCGATGATATAAGCGCTTCTCTCTGAGCCGTCTAGATGAGCATACACGTTATTACCGATTCCGGACCCCCCCCCGGTTAAAAGCCGAATGGTCGGGGGGGTCTGGAATGCACTGTGAGCCGTATATCTTAGCGTCATGATCAGGACCATTGATAATTGCAAGAATTATAGATCAGGGAGCGGAAACATAAGTACTTGGGGAAAAACCTAGGATATAAAGTGTTTTACGGGTTTTTCCCAAAATTTCGCATAAACCCCACCTAGGAGACTTCGTCTAAGCTATTCTAAGGCCATGGGGACATGGAGGTAGCAATTTCATCGATCTGGTTTCATGGGTGGTCAAGCAAAACAAGCAAATAACTTACATGCTAACCTATATTCTAGGACTATTAACCCAGATTAAATTGTTGGGTTAAAAAATTACTCTACCTGAGGGCTATCTGACCAGGATTAGACAGTCTCGTCAGATTTATTCACTAAGATAACTAAGGGATATCTGACCAGGATTAGACAGTCTGGTCAGATTCATTCACTAACTTATCAACATTGAAAATTTAAAAGAACTTGATCATGCTTGGAAGGTATGACCAAGTTGCTATTTTTGCATGGGGCTTTTGTTTCAATTCTTTTATGCCCTCTTTTTCTTTTTCTTTTTCTTTTCTTTTTCTTTTTTTCTTTTTCTTTTTTTTCTTTTTCTCTCTTTTTGTAAAATGAAAATCATTCACCAATAAAAACACTAGATACAGATAATATCCATAAAATCCAAGTCATAAGTTGATTCCCATAATTTATGGGGTGATAACACCACCGAGGCCTCTTTCACCCCTGACGTCCCACTAGTCATAGAATACCTCCCTCAGGAATCTCCTGGAACTTGTTCAGATCTACCCGTCCCTGATTTTCCCCTCCCCCAAGGCCATATCCCGGTTTGGGAAAAAATCCCCCAAGCCATTACCCAGATCCCTTTCTTTTATCCCCCACCAGGTGTACAAGATTTCCAGGTAGTTTCAACGCTCACCCTTCCTAAAATGGTGTTTGCAATCCCAGTATGGTATCTACATCTGTCTGAGATGGTCCCTCAACCATCCCTCCCTCCCCAAACAAAAGGAATCCCGATGTCGATTCCCATACTTACCCCCACCATCCCACCCACACTCCCACTCACTAGCACCCCTGCTATAGCTGGGGGCAGATGGAAAAAGAAAGAGCCCACCACTCCACTTCCCCCATGTTTCCAACCTCCGTGTGCACTATGCGATAAAAATGGACACCCCACCAAGAAATTCCCATCTCTACCCAAGCTATGCATTCTAATTCAACTCCCTCGAGCACCACCACCACTCGTCGCTATCTCCCCTAACATAAATAGAAAAGGATTGCGAACCAAATTTGCATGTGCCATCTATTTAGAATATGGCCATTACACACACCATTATCCAACATTACCTCGATTCCGGCAGATGCTAACATCCGTACGCTAGATATTTCAACAAGAACCCACCCCAACACATGTCACCGACATCCATTATGTCACGAACTCAGTCAACGAATGTATGAGATGTCCATGATCTCTATGTGAATCACTTGATAATTTCACATATCAATGTCCTATGATCATTGAATACAGGCATTGCCAACTGGCCTTGATTCAAAATCCTACATCCCCTATATGGCTCTCCGTATAGGCCCTGCCCAAAAATAGAAATCCTAATTCTATGTAGGAGGATACGACAACCAACCTGAAGCTCGTTGATCCTAACTCGACTGCCTCGATCTCCCAGAATCTTCCAATATCCTCTACAATTTCTCATCCACTCAATAAGCTAGCAGGTACAAATGAGGTGGCATTGTGGGCCCTACAACTATATATAGTTCATTTTTCCAAACTTCCAAAATCATTTCTAAGAGCTTCGACTGTCCTTTTTTCGATCCGTCTTCAACCACGGGATCAAGACTCTGTCACCTACACCATTCCATTTCCTAGGCCACTTTCCATCCTCAACCCCCGGCGGGCATTTTTCTCATCTAACACTCAGTTACACATGCTTACATTCACATATTATTGAATAACTATTATATGATCTTTTTCTTTAGATATTGTTCACGTTGGGTATTCAGTTTTCATGTGTGTATGTACTTGATCATTACACATCAGCGATATCCTTCCAGGTATCTTATCGACACTGGCATGTAGTCATTCCCTCTGAATATCAAAATGCATCTCCCAGTCACACCCTCCGATCTTTGCCTCTAGGATCCCTATATCTAGCTCTATAGTACTGTCACCTCCACTGCATTTCGGTATTGTCACGCAGTAGCACTCTCCCCCACATGAGTTGTCCCATTCATAGTCCCCTTGGCACTTTGACACTCATGTTGTTTTCACCCTTTGGGGATGGGAGTCCCGATAGTCTTATGCATCATTAAGAACTAGCCACATACCCCTTCTCCTCATTTTTCTAGCCTACCCAATGGATTTCCAAACTACTTCATCATGGTTTTAGTTTTGACTACACCTCTGCAGTATCATTAATCATCCATTTCACCCACCGTCAGTTTTCCCATCTGCAGATTGTATTCCATACATTTTCTTAATACAGAAACCCGCCTATGTGACCCCCACCCTCCACTTGTTTTTAGAGAAACTTGCACCATCATCAGGCCAAGCCATATTACACTGGGGCACCTATTTCTGTATCTTCACAGTTATCCCAACTTATTTTTTATTCTTTTGGTTATTGTACAAACCCTTTTTCTGCATTTTCATAGCTTTTTGTTGTTTCCTTTCGCGACCTTCCTTTCCCCGGCAAAGAAACCCTTGTCACCCTTGTTTGGGGCATTTTTCACTTCCTGAAATTAATGAAATTATCCATAAACCTCGAGTATCCTACAACCCATACACCTTTTGATCTCTATGTTTATCCATTTTGTCATGCCTCTGGCACAATTTACCCTCATCTAGTTGTCCCCCTGACACTAGATTTAGTTTCACGGTTGCTTCCACTTTACATCTCTCCCCAACCAACGACAGTCTTGAGTCTCGCTACTCCTAGACTTCATCCATTTTACTCATCAGTTCCTGATTTTATCTGAGTGGATTCTGTGAGGCCCCCTCACTTCGCGAAGTCGCGTCTCCCTTTTTGTCGACATCAACACGGTTTCCAGAAGGGTGACAATATATTGACTCTCATTACCTTTACAATGAGGAGTCTTAGATGGCACAGGGAAAACCACCATTTTTCTCTGCTGTCGTTGACCCCCTTAACATTTGAATTCAACACTATATCATGTTACAGTGGGTCTTACTTTGTGACTATTACAGTTGTTTTAGCTTAGTGAAAGACCTCTGAAATTGCATAGACTATCCATGTCTGCAAATTTATCGACACTTCCCACTGGTGTCCTTACTTTTTCTCAGAGATTGTTCACCATCAGAATTGTCCTCTGTTATTATCAAACCACCCCGGAGGGTTCTACAGTGATCTACGTCCACAACAGATTCAGTCAATGTATTTTGAGTTACATAACACGAGCATGGGGCATGCCCACCTCGTTTGTACACTATTTTATTTTCCACACCCTAGGAAAAGCTTGGGTCCTACAGGTCCCCCTCTCCTTCCAATGGATTGCTCTTGATAATCCTCACAATGCTCTTTCTTACACATTTACTATCAGTAGAATAAACATTGATGTATTTTGTCTATACGTATGTTCCTAACCTCACACATCAGGGGGCATATGTTATCACTGAAATTTCATCCGCAAATGGTTACAGGAATCCAACATCTCCAAACAGCTATTAGTTCACCCATGGACCAAAAATACATTTCCAAAAGGCCCAAAACTATACAATCAACAATAAAATCATCATGCACTAAGACTACACAGGGAGCGCGTGCACATGTGCCATTCAGAAATGCAGAAAAAGCGCACATGCACACGATGCGAGACTCTGGATGCAAAAAACCCTGCATCCCTCAAAATGATGCATTTATGATATTGGTTAGCCTCCCACCCACTTCTGGTTCATCTTCTAAGTTTATTTGACATCCAAATCTTGGGTGAATCTGGCTGGGTGGCTGGTCAAAGACCTAAGGGTTCCCTAAATGGCCCCTTATTCACACTAAAAGTTGGTTGAATAATGCCTCAAAGTTATGCTATAAAAGGAAGCCATGGGTGCACTATATTTTCAAGGAATTCATTTGTATTGTTATGTTGTTGATATTCTCTCGGAGGATCCTCTTTCTTCATAAAGATCATGCTAGCACCATTTCAATTAGCCATTCATATCACCTCTAGATTGGATGTGCTTTGGATTTTCTTCACCATTTCATTTTAGTTCCTCATTTGTAAGAAGAGCTCAATATTTGGGGGTCCAAGAGCCCTCCCTTGGAGGAAGAGGGGACCCAAAGTGTCCCTTTCTCTTTGGTGTTTTCTTTCCGCTAATATAATCCTTTCCATTGGTGGCATCAATCTTGTTTGTTTCTTGTTCTAATGTCCTTATGCACTATAGTTTAAATGTTTTTATCCTTCTTAGTTTAATTCTTTGCTTATCTTTTATGCTTTACACTTCTAACTCTTTCTTCTATTGTTGTCCTTCCTAGCTAACCTAAATGGGCTTGTAAGCACCCTTATTTTGCTCATTTAGGTGACAAAAGCGGTGCAATAGAAGGGTCCCCATGCTTGTCACACATCTAGCTCCAAGAAATGCAACCATGTCAACCACATCACCATGAGCCTCATCTCTTCCACCATCTCTAGACTCTGATCGAGGTGTGGATGTCTAATAGTATGTGTCATGGATCCTATCTAAATTAGGTGTGGAATATGGAGAAGTAAATAGTACTATAGGAGCTGTATGATTTCCCACATCAGGACTCTGTAGCACCACTACTACCAACACTAGGCTGAACAGGCTCCAAAAATATCTTTATAATTTTTTTTTTTTTTCGTGAGATAATGCAAAAGTTAAAGAAAAAAGTATCATAATTGAACATATGAGTACATTAAAAAAAAAAAAACTTTAAATTACGGTTATTACCTTATATGTGTTAAGTTGTGACATAAGGAGTTTGATCTTTGCTTTGATGTCGGGAGTTTGATCTGGACAATCTAAGAAGCTAGCAAGTTCCTTGTTCGCTTTAATGATATTTTGTTTTATTAAGACCATCGGTTCAATGGGTGAATAAAACCCCTCCTCATCGACGGAATCATGATCAACATGGCCTGTGGACTACATATAATTTCAACAAAAACAATGTTATTTCAATAAAATTATATAAGAGAATAATAAAAATAACGTAAAATGAAAGTGGAAATTGATAATCATTTACATGTTATGTGGCTGGCCCTTTTCCACGATCATCCTGCCACATTATAATATAATTATAACCCCCAAATATTCAAAAAAATGTTAATGATAAAAAAAAAACAATGTTAAAGATAATATTTACAACAATGTTAAAGATAATAAAAAAATATAATGCAATAATTAGAGGTTTCTTAAAGAAGTGTTGCATAAGAACCTGCACAATATTAATCAATGTTTCTATTCGATTCAAATGGTAATCCACTATTAATTCTTCCCCGAGAGCTATATTTTTTATTGCGCACATGCCTACTCGATTCTCTTCACGTCCCTCATATATGCAATTCGGTTGTTTGTTTGTTGTCTCGGGTCGTGTGTTGTTTATAAACCTTGAAATATTATCAAAATCTTTAGGCCTTCCATCAATATAGATAATCGCTCCCTTATTTTTATCCTTGTTTATTAGTTGTATATAATTTGCAGCGAGTGCATATCTCTGCATACTTCGCATGTACCGGACCATACGCATCCAATCATTATAATTGTAACATGGTCTGACATAGTCCATTAATTCAGTTACTGTATTGTATTTTACAATTATTCCATCCATGGAAAATAGCCCCATAGCCCCAAGCCATGCAGGGAGGATGGTGCAATGCGATATGTCCTATTCTTGACAACGAAGTCAACATCTATAGGAGGTAGTTCCTTAGGTACCCATTGTTTCACCAGATGCTTATACCTGAGTGGAACCTCTATGTCTCCTATGCTCTCATCATCATAAGAGCATGATCCTCCTTCGGCAAGAAAAAATTTCATTCATCTACAAAATTTTATTCTGACCTTTTCACCTCTAGTCCTTGTTTGCTTATCATATCTACTACTAGATGCAGTCGCATTTCCCTCTATTTGTCCTAAGATTTCCTCACTTGATGAAGAAATATTTGACAGGTACTTGTTTGGTTGTACCTTCAATTGCATGTGCACGTGTTGTTAGTTAGTAGTCCATCATCATCCTAGTTCTAATTTATGAACATTTTTTTCTATATTCAAAGTTCTAAATAAAATTTTTATATCTTTAGTTTTGGATGCACAATAAGACTAGGGTGAAACTACCAACATTAGTGGTCAAACACCTAATTTAATGTGATATCCCTCTTGATTTTGGACATATTAAGGACATATCAATGTGATAACACTAAGGACATGATAAATTTATCATATGGATCTAAGAGAAAAATAGTAGTAAGGTTGTTGTTTGTTGGATTTGTGTAAATTAGAATTATTATAAGAAATGTCCATTAAAGATGAGGGTCAATGCTATGGATTAAGAAATCCAACCATCAGTTGGTGTGTTGCAAATATTCGATGCTTTAGTTGGTAATATGTCTAAGGAAAGCCAAGATTAGAACTATACAAATATTAGTTTTGTTCAAGACAAGAGTAGAACTATACAAATATTAGTTTTGTTAAAGCCAAGAGTAGAACTATACACATATTAGTTTTGTTCAATCCAATTTGAAGAATAACTTAGTTATGGCGATGGTTAACAATAGTGCAACCAACATTTTTATGTAGGAAGTAGTGGTTGTTAAACTCAATGCGCATTTGAAATTGGTGCAGTCTTTTTTCAAGGTAGTAATATATAGTAGTTAGATGAAAAAGACATGTAGAATTTAGTTAGTTTTTATACCCTCATGAGAAATTGGCCAAGAGTCCCCAAAATGGTTTGGGATGCGACTTGCAACTGGGAATAAAATGAATATTGAGACTTGGATTGAGGAACTGTCGACTCCAATGGATTACTGGGATAGGATTTCAGCTAGACCACCCCTCACTCCCAGGTGCCATGCCTCATAAGTTTCTTTAGTCATTGATTTTGACAACTAGTGTTTTGCTCAGTTTGAAGCAATGGAACATTTGGATTAAGGGGTCAGATTTATGAAACCATGCCTTGAGAGTGGATGGATAATTTGGTCACCTATTCCATTCTTAAACAATCTTGCAGCATCTGACGAAACTAAAAAATGTTGCTCCGTTAGTCTTTTATGCCTTGAGCGGGAATTGGCCAAGAGTCCCCGAAATGGTTTGGGATGTGACTTGAAACTGGGAATAAACCAAAAACCGAGACTCGAATTGAGGAAACGTCATCTCTGTTGGATTCCTGGCATAGGATTTTAGCTATATCACCCCTCACTCCCAGTTCCAACCCGTCAGAAATTGGTTTTTTCATCGATTTTGATAACTAGTGCTTTGCTTAGTAAGAAGTAATGCAACATTTGGATTTAGGGGTCCAATTTACGAAACCATGCATCGGGAGTCGATGGAAAATGTGTTCACCTATTCCATGCCTAAACAAGCATGCAAAATCTCATGGAGCTCAAAAGTGATGCTTCGTTCGTCTTTTATGCCCCGAGGATGAATTTCAAAGAGTCCTCAAAATGGTTTGGTATGTGACTTTCAACTAGGCATAAAAAGAAAACCGAGACTCGGATTGAGAAACCGTCGACTCCGATGGATTCCTGGGATATGATTTCACCTAGAGCATCCCTCACTCCTAGGTGTCTTGCCTAAAAAATTACTTTACTCATTGATTTCGAGAACTAGTGTTTTGCTCAATTTGAAGCAAACCAACATTTGGATTAAGGGGTCCAATTTATGAAATTGTGCCTCATGAGCGGATGGAAAATATAGTCACCTATTCCATGCCTAAACAATCTTGCAGCATCTAACATAACTCAAAAATGCTGCTTTGTTAGGTTTTTATGCCCTTAGGAGAAATTGGCCAAGAGTCCCCGAAATGGTTTTAGATGCGACTTGCAACTGTGCATATAACGAATATCGAGAATCAGATTAAGGAATTATCGATTATGATTAATCATTGGGATAGGATTTCATCTAGAGAACCCCTCACTTGTAGGTGCCATGCCTCTCAGAAGTTACTTTAATCATTGATTTCGAGAACTAGTGTTTTGCTCAGTTTGAAGCAATGCAACATTTGGATTAAGGGGCCAATTTAAGAAATCATGCATCGGGAGAGGATGTATAATTTGGTCACCTATTCCATGCCTAAACAATCTTGCATCATCTCAAAAAACTCAAAATTTTTTCTTTGTTAGTCTTTTATGCCCTAAGCGGGAATTGACCAAGAGTCCTTGAAATGGTTTGGGATGCGACTTGAAACTGGGCATAAAATGAAAACCGAGACTCAAATTGAGGAACCATCATCTCTGTTATATTCCTGGCATAATATTTTAGCTAGATCACCCATCACTCTTAGTTCCAACCCCTCGAAAGTTGTTTTTTCCTCGATTTTGATAAATAGTGCTTTGCTGAGTAAGAAGCAATGCAAGATTTGGATTTAGGGGTCCAATTTACGAAACCATGCCTTGGGAGTGGATGCACAATGTGGTCACCTAGTCCATGCCTAAACAAGCATGAAAAATCTCATGGAGCTAAAAAATGCTTCTCCGTTAGGCTTTTATGCCCAGAGGAGAAATTGCCAAGAGTCCCCAGAATGGTTTGGTATGCGACTTGCAACTGGGCATAAAAAAAAAACTGAGACTCGAATTGAGGAACCGTCGACTCCGATGGATTCCTGAGATAGGATTTTAGCTAGAGCACCCCTCACTCTGGGTGCCATGCCTTGGAAGTTTCTTTACTCATTGATTTTGAGAATTAGTGTTTTTCTTAGTTTGAAGAAAACCAACATTTGGATTAAGGGGTCCAATTTATGAAACCGTGCCTCGGGAGAGGATGGAAACTATAGTCACCTAGTCCACACCTAAACAATCTTGCACCATTTCACAGAACTCAAAAATGATGCTCCATTAGTTTTTTATGCCCTCAAGAGCAATTGGCCAAGAGTCCCCAAAATGGTTTGGGATGTGACTTGCAACTGGGCATATAAAAAATATCGAGACTCAGATTGAGGAACTGTCGACTTCGATGGATTCCTGGGATATGATTTCATCTAGAGCACCCCTCACTCATGGGTGCCATGCCTCAGAAGTTGCTTTAATCTATGATTTTGAGAACTAGTGTTTTGCTCACTTTGAAGCAATTCAACATTTGGATTAAGGGGGAAATTTATGAAACCATGCCTCAGGAGCAGATGGATAATTTGGTCACCTATTCCATGCCTAAACAAGCTTGCAACATCTCATTGAACTCAAAAATGTTGCTCCATTAGTATTTTATGCCCTGAGTGGGAATTGGCTAAGAGTCCCTGAAATGATTTGGGATGTGACTTGTAACTGGGAATAAAACAAAAATTGAGACTCATATTGAGAAACCGTCATCTCTGTTGGACTCTTGGCATAGGATTTTAGCTAGATCACCCCTCATTCCCAGTTCCAACCCCTTGGAAGTTGTTTTTTTCATCGAATTCGATAGCTAGTGCTTTTCTCAATAAGAAGCAATGCAACATTTGGATTTAGGGGTCCAATTTACAAAACCATGCTTCGAGAGCGGATGGACAATGTGGTCACCTATTCCATGCCTAAAAAATCATGTAGAATCTCATGGAGCTCAAAAATGCTGCTCTGTTAGGCCTTTATGCCCTGAAGATGAATTTCCAAGAATCCTCGAAATGGTTTGGGATGCGACTTGCAACTGGGAATAAACGAAACCGAGACTGGGATTGAGGAACCATCAACTTCGATGGATTCCTGGGATAGGATTTCACCTAGAAAACCCCTCACTCCTAGGTGCCATGCCTCGAAAGTTTCTTTACTCATTGATTTCAAGAACTAGTGTTTTTCTCAGTTTGAAGCAAAACGAAATTTGGATTAAGGGGCCCAATTTATGAAACCATTCCTCGGGAGTGGATGGAAAATATATTCAGCTATTCCATGCCTAAAAAATCTTGAAACATCTCACAGAACTCAAAAATGTTGCTCCGTTAGGTTTTTATACCCTCAGGAGCAATTGGCCAAGAGTCCCCGAAATGGTTTGGGATGCGACTTGCAACTGGGCATATAATGAATATTGAGACTCATATTAAGGAACCGTTGACTATGATGGATTAATGGGATATGATTTCATCTAGAGCACCCCTCAATCAAGGGTGCCATGCCTCCGAAGTAGCTTTAATCATTTATTTCAAGAACTAGTGTTTTTCTCAGTTTCAGGCAATGCAACATTTGGATTAAGGGTCCAATTTGTGAAACCATGCCTTGGGAGTGGATGGATAATTTGGTGACCTAGTCCATGCCTAAACAAGTTTGCAGCATCTCACAGAACTAAAAAATGATTCTCCGTTATTATTTTATGCCCTGAGAAGGAATTGTCCAAGAGTCCCCGAAATGGTTTGGGATGGGACTTGCAACTAGGCATAAAACAAAAATTGAGACTTGGATTGAGGAACCATCATCTCTGCTCGATTCCTCGCATAGGATTTTATCTATAGAAACCCTCACTCCCGGTTCCAACCCCTCAGAAGTTGTTTTCTTCATCGATTTCGATAACTAGTGCTTTTCTTAGTAAGAAGCAATGCAACATTTGGATTTAGGGGTCCAATTTATGAAACCATGCCTCGGGAGTGGATGGACAATGTGGTCACCTAGTCCATGCATAAAAAAGTATGCAAAATCTCATGGAGCTCAAAAATATTTCTTCGTTAGGATTTTATGCCCGGAGGAGGAATTGACAAGAGTCCCCGAAATGGTTTGGGATGTGAATTGCAACTAGGCATAAAATGAAAACTGAGACTCAGATTGAGGAACTATCAACTTCGATGGATTCTTGGGATAGTATTTCAGCTAGAGAACCCCTCACTCCTAGGTGTCATGCCTCAGGAGTTGTTTTACTCATTGATTTAGAGAACTAGTGTTTTCCTCAGTTTGAAGCAAACCAACATTTGGATTAAGGGGTCCAATTTATGAAACCATGCCTTGGGATCAGACGAAAAATATAGTCACCTAGTCCATGCCTAAACAATCTTGCAGCATCTCACAGAACTCAAAAATGCTGCTCCGTTAGGTTTTTATGCCCTTAGGAGCAATTGGCCAAGAGTCCTTGAAATGGTTTGGGATGAGACTTGCAACTGGGCATATAACGAATATCAAGACTTGGATTGAGGAATTGTCTACTCTGATGGATTCCTGGGATAGTATTTTATCTAAAGAACCTCTCACTCATGGGTTCCATGCCTCATAAGTTGCTTTAATCATTGATTTAGAGAACTAGTGTTTTTCTCAGTTTGAAGTAATGTAGCATTTGGATTAAGGGGCCAATTTACGAAACCATTCCTTTGGAGCAGATGGATAATTTGGTCACCTATTCCATGCCTAAGCAGGCTTGCAACATCTAACAGAACTGAAAAATGTTGCTACGTTAGTTTTTTATGCCATGAGTAGGAATTGACCAAGAGTCCCCGAAATGGTTTGGGATGAGACTTGCAATTGGGAATAAAATGAAAACCAAGACTCGGATTGAGGAACCATCATCTCTATTGGATTCTTGGCATAGGATTTTAGCTAGAGCAACCCTCACTTGCAGTTCCAACCCCTCAGAATTTTTTTTTTTCATCGATTTCGATAACTAGTTCTTTGCTGAGTAAGAAGCAATGCAACATTTGGTTTTAGGGGTCCAATTTATGAAACCATGCCTCGAGAGTGGATGGAAAATGTGGTCACCTATTCCATGCCTAAACAAGTATGTAAAATATCATGGAGCTCAAAAATGTTGTTCTATTAGGCTTTTATGCCTCGAGGATGAATTGCCAAGAGTCCCCAAAATGTTTTGGGATGCGACTTGCAACTTGACATAAAACAGAAACCTAGACTTGGATTGAGGAACCATCGACTCCGATGGATTCCTGGCATAGGATTTCATCTAGAGAACCCCTCACTCCTGGGTGCCATGCGTCAGAATTTGCTCTACTCATTGATATCGAGAACTAGTGTTTTTCTCATTTTGAAGCAAACCAACATTTGGATTAATGGGTCCAATTTATGAAACCATGCCTCGGGAACGTATGGAAAATATAGTCACCTAGTCCACACCTAAACAATCTTGCAGCATCTCACAGAACTCAAAAATTGTTGGGTACGTGTTATATTCCTTGCACGAGTAGTAGTGTCTGAGTGTCTGCATCGGGCGTGCAGGGGTGCGGAGCCCCCCGTGCAGGGGTTCGGGGGTAGCACCCCCAATTTTTTTTTTCTTCGCATCGGGACTGCATTTTCAGGACCGCATTATATTTAGGTGGTTTTTTGGCACACGGTTTCTGTGCCGATGGTTTTCTATTTTTGGTTAAGGAATTAGGGTTATGGACTAATCCAGGTCATTGGGTTAGGGTTTTGGATGTCGCTGGTTCCTATATGTATTTTGTATTGTAAACATTGTAACACAATGTATGAATATAATATATGCTGGTTTTCCCGGTTTGGGTTTCCAGGGGAAAAATCTTTGTGTAATGTTTGTATTTTCCATTGTATCTTTTCTGAATATATGTTTACAGTAGATATTGTACAAGGTTAGAATTTACATTTGGTATCAGAGCTTTATTAGCTTCAGGGGGACGCTTTTGTGCTCAAGGGTTTGGTTCAGGACTGTGATAAGCCTTGTTACAGTGGGATATCTGTGGTATTATTTTTCAGGTGAAAATAAATGGCAAGCAATTTGAAGATGGATATCGAGAAGTTTAATGGGAAAAGATTTGAGCTATGGAAGCTCAAGATGGAAGATCTTTTGGTGGACAGAGATCAGTGGATCATGGTACATCCAGGTACTGCACCTACAAGATCTTCTGTAGATGACTGGAAAAAGATGGATCGGAAGTCAAAGAGCACAATCCGACTATGTATCTCTGATTCAGTATTACTAAATGTGTCAGGGGAAGCTACAACCAAGGATTTATGGGAAAAGTTGGGGAAGTTGTATCAGTGTAAGTCCCTAGTAAATAAAATTATCCTGAGAAAGAAGCTGTATAACTTGAGGATGAGAGATGGAGACTTGGTGGCAGAGCATTTGAATGCCTTCAATAATGTGGTAAGTCAATTAATATCTGTTGAGATTAAAATTTCAGATGAAGATAAATGTATCAGTTTGTTTTGTTCTTTACCAGACTCGTGGGATAGTCTAGTTGTGGCCATAGGTAGTAATACAACTTCTTTGAATTTTGAAGAAGTGGTCTCATCCTTGTTGTCGGAGAAGATGAGACGAAAGAATATGGAAGGACATAGCACAGACACATTATTTGCAAGAGGACGTTCCCAGGAAATAAATAGATCTAATTTCTCAAGTGGTAGATCTAAGTCTAAGGGTAGATCTAAATATTCTGGAAAGTTTGTAAGGATATGTTGGAGGTGTGGAAAAGAAGGGCACTATAAGAAGCAATATATATCCAAAGTTGAGAAAAGAAGGGATCTGAAGAATATTCTTCTACAGAAGAAAATACCTCCAAGGAAGAAGGAGGGGATGTGTACTTGGCCTCTTCAAGCACACATGCAGATCATGAACCATGGTTGATTGACTCTGGTGCATCCTTTCATATGACTCCCCACAAGGAGTGGTTCTGCGAATATGAAAAGTATGATGGAGGTAATGTTTTCTTAGGTAATGATTCGACAACCAGAATCATAGGAAGAGGAAGGGTCAAGTTGAGGCTCATAGATGGAAGGATTAGAACACTACCTGGTGTTCTACACATCCCAAGTATGGCCATAAATTTGATTTTTGTAAGAAAAATGGAAGATAGGGGTAAAAACAATTTTTGAAAAGGGAACTTGCAGGATGGTTCGAGGAGCAATAGTGTTGATGAAGGGAGATCATTTTGGAACTCTGTATAAGATTCTAGGAAGCACTATTAGTTATGGGTGTAATAGCTCCATTGTTCCTTCTATTGAAGTTGAAGAAGAAAGAACTCCTACAGTCTCTGGAGAAAAGGTTATGTTGTGGCATCAAAGACTGGGGCATATAAGAGAGAAGGGTCTTCGACTACTACATGGTAAAGGTATGGTTGAGTGTATGTCTAACTGCTCTCTGGATTTTGATTTATGTGAAAATTGTCTATATGGGAAGCATAATCAGGTAAGAGTCCCCTCTGGTGAAACGAGGGCAGAAGGAATTTTACAGCTATTTCACAGTGATGTTTTTGGACCTGTGTCGGTCCCATCATTGGGAAAATCTATGTACTATGTCTCATTTATAGATGAATTCTTGAGAAAAACTTGGATATATTTCCTCAGGAAGAAATCTGAAGTCTTTGACAGGTTTAAAGAGTTTAAGGCTCTTGTTGAGAATCAAACAGAGAAACAAATTAAGGTGTTGAGGACA
>JZKD02S2180306.1:23941-41627 GCA_000966675.3 Picea glauca
CGTCTTAGGGTCATCATATTGTATCTTGTCGCTGATAAATGATGACAATCGACTCAACTACCTTTAAACCTTCTACTGTTCATCCTTGATCAATGCGACATACTTCAACAACTCTAAGAATTTTCTTTCATACTCATCTATCATCATAATCCCAAGTTTGTGTTCGAAGAACTCCTTCATTTTCTTGTCATGGTGTCGCTTGGTTAAGTTTTTCTTTTGGAAATACCACTTGAACTCCCTACAAGCCACTTTCTTCTCATCAATGTGTTGCACGTGTACATATTGATCCCACGACGTTGATGCTTTTTGTTTTAACTAATAAATAACAATTCTCCCTTCTACCTATGCAGAATAGTCATGCAGCTGGTAGTACTTCCTCATACCCAACAACTAGGTCTCTACATCGTCATCCTTCTCGTGCTCCCAGTCAAAGGTAGGAGGCTTGATCTTGTTCATTTCTCCTTGTAGCTTGTCCACCCCAGTCCTTCTCTTATGCTTTCTGACAGGAGATGGACTCGAACTACTGCGCGTTTTCTTGGAAGAATGCTTTGGCGAGTGAGGTCGATGCCTACCAACACTTCTTACTTCTATTCTTTTCTCATCATGAGACCTGTGACTTCTTGGCCTACTTGTTAAAATATTCGATGTGCTCATTTTACCATATATAATATCACAATATTGTCACCCAACCATATGCACGCAGCCACCCCCGAGCACCATAAATTTGGATAGATAAAATGATTCTGGAAGCAACACTAGAACCAACAGATAACCAAGAGAGTGCATCTTTCTCCAAAAATAGCTCACCAAATAGAAAATCCCAAAGCCACAGAACAAGAACAATACTCAGTTGCAACCACCAAGAATACCACCAAGAATGTCACCAAGAATACCACCAAGAGATACTAGAAGGTAGGGCACACATCTTAGGCTAGATGGCTCTAGAGAGAGAGACCAAGAAACACCCCAGAATATCCACCTTCCATTCATGCAGTTGCAACATTAAACTTGTGCCATGATTGAGAGAGAGAGTGAAGTGAGTGTATACAAATGAGCTAGATCATGTCTTATTTATAGTGGTTCTTGTCACTTGTCTGGGCCGACTTGTCCTTCTAGAAGCTAATACTTTATTATTAATTCTTTTACTGAACCGACTTGTCCTTCTAGAAGCTAATACTTTATTATTAATTATTTTACTGAACCAACTTGTCTTCTAGGGTTTCTACACATCTATTTAGGGTTTCTCTTGATTCTGAAATATTCTATTCTAGCCAAAGGTTACACATGGAGGTTAATACCTCCCAGAACTACCATAATATCAACACTCCCTCCTAGCTAGGGAGGTATTAACTGTAATGGTCTCAAACACATCAATCCATTTCACATGGCATGGGAAAGGCTCACATAGTCTTGCAGACCATTCTACATGTAGCATCATCATAACCACACATGTTATCTCGTGATCACGAGATCAAGTCATGAGCATCATCATCATTGTCCATCTAATTGGCATTCACCTCCAACACTACTGGTTGGCACACTAACCAAGGAAACACCTTCAACACTACCAGTAGTCTCCATGACAATCCAGTAGTAGTACACAATTACTACAATGCCATCCAATAGATTACAACAATGTCGATCCATAGTAGTACACAACTACTATCCAGTGGTACACAACTACTATCCAATGGTACACAACCACTCCTACTAGCGCATAGCTACTATCTAGTGACATATAATCACTACCAGTGGAACACATCCACCACAGTAGTACACAACTATTATCCAGATACACACAGTCTCCACTGCAATCAACTAATAGCTACACAAGCTATCACCATGCAGTACAACAATCTCTTGGCATCAAATCATATCATCATCTACATCATCTCTCGAGGCCATACTCCATCTGATTAATCGGGCATGATGTTGAATAAGTCATGTGTTAAACTTAATGCACTCAACAGAGTGATACAAGGACCATTCTTCTAATCCAGCCATACATCCTAGAATAATAGTTGTCCCAGCATATGTTGAATCTCTCCATTGCATCATCTCTAAGCCGTACTAGCATGATGCGAATGCATCATATCTAAGTTGTACTGGCATGATGTGGAGTACCATCTACATCATCTCTAAGTCGTACTAGCATGATGTGAATGCATCATATCTAATATGTACTGGCATGATGTAGATCAATGCCTCTGCATCATCTCTAAGTTGTATGATCATATCTAAGTTGTACAGAAATGATGCTCTGCATCATATCTAAGTTGTACTAGCATGGTCATATCTAGCATGATGTGAGTCATATGCATCGTCTCTAAGTTGTATGATCATATCTAAGTTCTACTGGCATGATGCTTTGCATTGTATCTGAGTTGTACTAGCATGATGTGAGTCATCTACATCATCTCTAAGTTGTATGATCATATCTAAGTTGTACTAGCATGATGTTCTACATCATATCTAAGTTGTACTAGCATGATGTTCTACATCATATCTAAGTTGTACTAGCATGATCATATGTAGCATGATGTGACTCAGGAATAAGCATTGTCTCTAAGTTGTACTAGCATGATGCCAATGCATCATATCTAATTTGTACTAGAACGATGCGTCTCAAGACATGTGTATCGTATCTAAGTTGTACTAGCATGATACAGACTAGCAATCTGTCAACTTGGACCATTCTCCATGGGGAGAATGTATGTCCACCAACACACTCACTATCCATGATGTCATATCAACACTCCCTCCCAACCAAGGAAGTCATCTCCTCCCTTTCAACCAAGGGAGTAATCTCTGCAAGTCCCAACTTGTCCCTCAAGTATGCAAACTTTATCTTGGACAAAGGCTTCCTCAAAATATCAGTCGTCTGCTCATTAGTGGAGATGTACTAGAGAATCACTTCTCCCTTCTGGATTTTATCATAGACAAAATAATACTTGATCTCAATGTGCTTCAACCTGTCATGGAACACGAGGTTCTCTGAAAGATTCACACAGCTTTGTTTATCACAATATATCACAGTTGAATCAAGCACCTGATCAAATAGTCCAGAAACCAGCTTACAAAGCCATATTGCTTTCGTACAAGCATCACAAGCTGCAGTATACTTTGCTTCTACAGTACTAATTGCAACAGACTTTTGTTTCATGCAAGCCCATGATATCATAGCAAATCCCAAACTGAAACATATACCATAAGTACTCTTTATTTTATCTGCACTCTCTGCCCAATTTGAATCAGTAAATCCATGTAGTTGTACATCACTGTTTAAGGCATATCTCAAACCAGAGTTTAGTTTCCTATGAAGATATCTCAAAATATGCTTTGCAACTATCCAATGCTCATGTATAGGTTCCACCTGGAACTGGCTCAATGTGTTCATAGCAAAGCAAATGCTCGGTCGAGTATTCACCAAATACATCAATGAGCCAATCAAATGTTGGTACAAGAACGAGTCTACCGGATCAGAATCAGAGTCTCTCAACTTCCTCATATCTGTCACCATGGGAGTTTCCATGGATTTGAAATCCATCATCCCAAACTTCTGAAGGATATTTACAACATACTTCCCTCTCCCTAGGAATATTTTACCACACTTATGCTATACTTCTAGTCTCAAATAATAATGCATGAGACCAAGATCCTTTATATCAAATTCAGAGGCTAACTCCCTCTTACACTGAATAATGAGAGGCTATGCACCTGTCGGAAACAAATCATCAACATATAGTATCTGAATCACAGGTGCATCATTCACAACCTTGTAATAAAGGTTTGGATCAACATAGCTCTTGGAAAATCCAAGTCTCATCGAGTAACTGTCAATTCATGCATACTAAGCTCTTGCAGCTTGCTTGAGTCCATACAAGGCTTTCTTTAATCTGCATACATGGGTTTCTCTCGGGTGTAACTCAAAACCTTGAGGTTGCTCTATGTATACTTCTTCCTCAATTACTCCATTGAGAAAAAGTGGACTTTACATCCATCTGATGTAAACTCCAACCTATGGATGTTGCAAGAGATATCATGGCTCTAATAGAGCTGTATCTGGCAACTGGAGCAAACGTCTCATCATAGTCTTCTTCCTCCTGCGGGGAGAACCCTTTAGCCACAAATCTTGCCTTGTATTTATCGATACTCCCATCTACTGCATGCTTTATCTTGTAAACCCATTTTGAAGTGACTACAAACTTTCCATCGTAGCTTCCTTCCATTCTTTCTTCTTGACTGCTTCTTCAAAGGTGGAAGGTTCTGCATTGAGATGTTCTGGAGAACATGTAGTTTCTTCCCTGGGACCTTCATGTTCTTATTCATCATTGGGATCCATGGAATCTTCTATAGATTTTCTGAAGCCAATCAAAAATCACATCTCTGTTGGTTTCAACCTTATGTTGACCCAGAACATAGATTCTATAAGTTTTTTATGACTCACTATATCCAACGAATATGTCCTTCTTTCTTGAAGGTTCCAACTTCTTTGTTTTTTCCTTGGGAACATGAATATAGACAGGACAACCAAATATCCTCAAGTGTTCAACACTTGGCTTTTTTATAGAGAAATCTTCTTCTGGAGTCATGTTCTTCAATATATGACGAGGAATTCTATCCTAAACATATACTGTTGCCATAATTGTTTCTCCCCATAGAAACATGGATATATTATAGTCATTCATCATTGCCTTGATAGATTCTTCAATGGATTGGTTCTGTTTTTCTGCTACACCATTCTACTGAGGATTGTAGGGAGCAGTGAGCTCCCTCATAATCCCGACCTCTCTGTAGAATGTCTTGAAATCATCTAAGGTGTACTCTCCTGCTTAGTGATGAGGTTGACATTGGTCCACACACATCTAAGTGAATGATGTCCAAAACTTATTTTTCTTACCACGCTTCCTTTAGAATTAGTACTTGGTGAGATTACTTGCCTCACCACTTGATGTAGTCATTTGCTCCATGTTTGCAATTGTCATTCTAGCTCCTTCTCAGTGACCTTCTCAGAACAAGAACAATAAGAGCAAAAGTATTTCTAATAAAAATTTCATAAGAAAATATCTAAAATATCAAAGGATGGTAATCATCATAGGATTACCAAGGTGACCTACCCAAGAACAAGAATTATTTCCAAAAGGAGAAGTTAGTTCATTTTGCAAACAAGTGCACTAAGCATATATATAGTACTTATATGCAACCAAGTATACCTAGCAGTAATAGAACCTTTCAAAGATTGTTGTCATAGCTATAGTGTTTACTTGTACCATTGGAAACTATCAAACTTGATATGTGAAAATTGAAACTTAACAATTTGGTCAATCAAACCTGGAACCTGGAGCCTCAACTACTTGTTCCTTTGAATGTATTGAATCCAAGATCATTGCTTGGACAAGGTCTCTTGTACATTCCCTGCAAACACACTCATGCTTTGCTAAATGATATAACTTGAAAAGCATATATAAGTGCATACCTTTGAAATTTGCAGCATCGATCAACTTGTCTTCTGATATGAAACTAGACACCATCTTGACAAGAAGAGGTTAGAAACCAAATCAAGAGGTTTCAATGATTATAAAAAGCTAGAAACTTTAAAATGTCAACTTTGACTACAAAATCAACTTTGACTTTGAAGTGACTACAAACTTTCCATCATAGCTTCCTTCCATTCTTTCTTCTTGACCGCTTCTTCAAAGGTGGAAGGTTCTGCATTGAGATGTTCTGGAGAACATGTAGTTTCTTCCCTGGGACCTTCATGTTCTTATTCATCATTGGGATCCATGGAATCTTCTATAGATTTCCTGAAGCCAATCAAAAATCACATCTCTGTTGGTTTCAACCTTATGTTGACCCAGAACATAGATTCTATAAGTTTTTTATGACTCACTATATCCAACGAATATGTCCTTCTTTCCTGAAGGTTCCAACTTCTTTGTTTTTTCCTTGGGAACATGAATATAGACAGGACAACCAAATATCCTCAAGTGTTCAACACTTGGCTTCTTTATAGAGAAAGCTTCTTCTGGAGTCATGTTCTTCAATATATGACGAGGAATTCTATCCTAAACATATACTGTTGCCATAATTGTTTCTCCCCATAGAAACATGGATATATTCTAGTCATTCATCATTGCCTTGATAGATTCTTCAATGGATCGGTTATGTTTTTCTGCTACACCATTCTACTGAGGATTGTAGGGAGCAGTGAGCTCCCTCGTAATCCTGACGTCTCTGTAGAATGTCTTGAAATCATCTAAGGTGTACTCTCCTGCTTAGTGATGAGGTTGACATTGGTCCACACACATCTAAGTGAATGATGTCCAAAACTTATTTTTCTTACCACGCTTCCTTTAGAATTAGTACTTGGTGAGATTACTTGCCTCACCACTTGATGTAGTCATTTGCTCCATGTTTGCAATTGTCATTCTAGCTCCTTCTCAGTGACCTTCTCAGAACAAGAACAATAAGAGCAAAAGTATTTCTAATAAAAATTTCATAAGAAAATATCTAAAATATCAAAGGATGGTAATCATCATAGGATTACCAAGGTGACCTACCCAAGAACAAGAATTGTTTCCAAAAGGAGAAGTTAGTTCATTTTGCAAACAAGTGCACTAAGCATATATATAGTACTTATATGCAACCAAGTATACCTATCAGTAATAGAACCTTTCAAAGATTGTTGTCATAGCTATAGTGTTTACTTGTACCATTGGAAACTATCAAACTTGATATGTGAAAATTGAAACTTAACAATTTGGTCAATCAAACCTGGAACCTGGAGCCTCAACTGCTTGTTCCTTTGAATGTATTGAATCCAAGATCATTGCTTGGACAAGGTCTCTTGTACATTCCTTGCAAACACACTCATGCTTTGCTAAATGATATAACTTGAAAAGCATATATAAGTGCATACGTTTGAAATTTGTAGCATCGATCAACTTGCCTTCTGATATGAAACTAGACACCATCTTGACAAGAAGAGGTTAGGAATCAAATCAAGAGGTTTCAATGATTATAAAAAGCTAGAAACTTTAAAATGTCAACTTTGACTACAAAATCAACTTTGACTTTGACCAACCAACCTTTGAATTTGACCCAAAAACTCAAACTTGACGTTTTTGCTGGTTGAGGACACCAGAGGGTGCACTAGTCTAGGGTGCATTAGAATATCCAGAAATCAGGTCCAACGCTTCACTTAAGGTGTCCAAAGAGTTGGATTAGGGTTTGTTGCAGCTGCAAAATTAGAAACCCTAGTTGCAGTTGCAACTGGTGCCACAACGAGCTTAACAAAGAACTTCCACTTTAGCTTCCAACGATTAGACTGTCCCAAAGGTGGTGTGGGCCCATAACCTATTAAAATATTCGATGTGCTCTTTTTACCATAGACAATATCACAATATTGTCACCCAACCATAGGCACGTAACCACCCCTGAGCACCATAACCTTTTCTAGATAGAATGATTCTGGAAGCAGTACTAGAACCAATAGATAACCAAGAGAGCGCATCTTTCTCCAAAGATAGCTCACCAGACACAAAATCCCAAATCCATAGAACAAGAACAATACTTAGCTGCAACAGTTGAAATTGCAGTAGCTACCAAGAATACCACCAAGAATATCAAAATACCATCAATAATGTCACCAAGAATACCACCAAGAGATACTAGAAGGTGGGGTGCACATATTAGGCTAGATGGCGCTAGAGAGAGAGACCAAGAAAACCCCCGGAATATCCACCTTCCATTCTTGCATTTGCAGCTCCAAACTTGTGCCATGCTTGAGAGAGATAGTGAAGTGAGTGTATACAAATGAGCTAGATCATCTCTTATTTATAGTGGTTCTTGTCACTTGTCTGGGCCGACTTGTCCTTCTATAAGCTAATACTTTACTATAAATTCTTTTACTGAGCTGACTTGTCTTCTAGGGTTTCTACACATCTAGTTAGGGTTTCTCTCGCTTTCGAAATATTCTATTCTAGCCAAAGGTTACACATGGAGGTTAATACCTCCCGCAACTACCATAATATCAATACTTGTCTCTATCTCCTTGTCTGTTTTCTTTTCTATTATGTCCAGGCTCTACATCAATTTGACATTGAACTCATCTTGCTACTCCTTAGCTCTCATAATCCTTTCGTTATCAACCTTATAACTCTCAACATCTTTCTACAGTACTTTTACAGTTTCTACCAAGTTCATGCACTCCTCCTTGGATTCTGTACCATCAACACCCAAACTGACATAAAGATCCCCAAATTCATCATCAGGACAACAAATCCTCTGCGCATCTTCCATGCTTTTGAACTTCTGCAATGATTATGTCCTACTCTAATTGCTGCTAATTCTGCAAAATGTGTAGGCAATTAAGATTTGTCAGACGAATTCATGAGTTAACTTCAAGAAAACTCTGCACCATCTTGTCAGAATCCTTTCTTCTGATTCTTTGGATTATTTTTACACCCCAAAATCTAGTGTGCACATCCGTGCATCGCTATCTTTGTGTGCATCACAACTCTATATTGCACACCAATGGTTTTCCACGCAAACTAAACTCTACACTGTGTGACACCAATACTTCACTCACGCGTCTATTCATGCTAATCGTCGGCCCATACATGTCGAATTTTGAACCAATAGCTCTAATACCATGATGTAACGTCCCCAGCCACCCTAGGCCAAGCCACGTCACACAACCTCAACTTTTGTAGCTCTAAGTAAACCAAACTATAACATCCCCAACATACTACTGAGCGATGTTACTTTGAATTTTTTACTGTGTAGATTCTACTCTAACACAAGTCCACGTAGTATCACTTGTAGTAACATGCTCAGCCCAAGCTTGAGTCGCATCATGCAACTTATAACAACAAAAGCAACATTCTCCTTTTTAACACAACCTTACGTAGCAAAAGTAACTCAACAACTACGTGCACCAGCGTATTGATCACAAATCACAGCCATACGCACAACCATCTAGGCGTCATGTGCCAATATTGATTCATTGTGTGCAGAGTCTATTTCCTCAAACACACACACGAATCCTAGCCTCCTGTGCACACATGCTACTTTCCTGCACACCCAACCATTCAATTCTTGCCCTAGAGATTCATAACCAAAATCACAAGCTTAACTTAACAAACAAGACTATCCACATTTGTCATATCCATGCGCAACTACAAATACAGGCTATAAGCATCGTGCTTACAGATGAAAACATCATAAAACATAATAACAACAATTGCTTATATATGACTACATACAAGAATTAACCCTTATCAAGCATAAACAAATATACACAAGAAACAAGACAAGCACATAAAGAACAATTATCTTTTATGAAAATCACCAACTGTGCGCATGACTCAAACGTTCCTCCAAGCCATAGAATCTATTGCTCATAAGCTTTCAGAAACAAGTCACCCCAGAGCTGGGGCTTAACTCCACCGGGGCAAAAGAGTTTCTAGTGAGAGGATAAGGTTTGCTACTCAACATAATTTCTCAATCTAAGGTGCTCGTGCAACTAGACTACAATCTCTCATTCCCCACACAACTGTCACACCTAAGGAAGTGTGCCCCTTCACTGCTCACCAGTCCCTTGGAAGCCCCACTTCCCTTCCCAAGGTTACTAGCAACATTCTAGACAAGAAGTCTCCGAGCCTTGCATCTAATGCTCAACACACCACGAAAAAATTCCCAACAATACTCTCACCTGGAGAGTATGCTCCTGGGTCTGACAACCAATTCTCAACAACCAATCTCTCACCCAGAGAGACTACTCATGGTCTGTCAACCCATCTCCTCGACAATAAGCTCATATTACAACACCACAACTCCTTACAAGCTTCTTTGTGCATATTAGGTAATAATCAGATTTTCCATACAGTCTGACCCACTTTTGCTCATGAGAACTTGAAACATGAATTCTTCCCAAATCCTTCTCTGAATGAGCATAACAATGCAATCCCCTCTAAAATACACCGAGGCCAACAATATATATTGCATGCCTTCCACTTGACACATGTCTCCTTTAGAAGTAGCTTTAAGCCACTTGGTGACCCATTCCCTACCCTCGGGAACTTAGGATAAAAAATAATTATCCAACATTACACTTTTCAGAAATATTATTATAATATTCCCCCCATTTTCCCTTTTTTCGATGGAGTTGGCCCCCCATCTCTTTTCGTCAGGGTCCGTCTACATGCAACAATGTTATTTTATTATTAACTTGAGTATAATTACATGGATAGGCACACTGACCTATCTGCACAAGAATGATAATGATTCACAACAAAACCCAAAACAACTCATCAACCAACTAATCCTCAACTAGCTTAATCCTAACCCATTACATAACTCCTCACTATCGAGTTTTTTTGCAGACTTCTTTCTTTCTTTATTCTGGTGTTGTGCTTTCTTAATTTTTCCTTCTTCTGGCACTGTCACGAATGTTCTAACTTCTTCCACTGTTATATCCAACAAGCTCATGTCTGCTTTCCATGTTCGCATTCTGACACAACACTTTTCGTTGGCTTTTCACTGCATTTCTCTATTTGTTGCAAGTCGTAGCCTTTTGCTAGTTTTCTCTGCTTTTCCCGCAATACTATGATATTTCCGCAAAATTGAGTCTTCTAAAAAAACAGAGGGTCCAATTCAGGGACGATTTGGATAGCCTGCTACCTGAAACTATCATATTGATTGACGCGATCGTGCCACTTGCGTAGCAGGATCGACGCTCCCACAACGAATTCTTGTGTTGCATTGGCATCCGAGACTGAGGGCTTCGTGCCCATCATTTTTTTCCATTCGGATTTCTCCACTACATCAAGTTGTTGGATCTTTACGTAGGTGTCCTAGACTGCTGGCTTGAACTACCTGAGTTCCTTCTTGGCATCCTGATTGGTGTCATACAAAGCATCCAGGTGTTCATCGACTTGTTGGATTTTCACTAATTTAACACTCTGCTCAATGGGATCAGTGATCAACTTCACCTCCTAGTTCATCTGTCAGATTTGGGCTCAAAGGTCCTCCATTGGTTTAGTGCGACACTCCAACAGACCAACCTAGTCGTTAGCTAGTTCGAAGAGGTGGCTACACTTTGCAACTCACCGATGTAAAGAAATGTGCACAACATTGCTCTATACAACAACCTTGGAGATTTTCTCCAACATCTCTTTGGGCTACTCTCGTTCCTTTATCTGGATAACCTCCAGTTATTGTTAGAGGTCCCGATTCGTATCTGCTACATGGGTCCATGCCTCAGTGATAAGCTCAACTCTGGCTATTGGCGCAACTTGGCCTAGGTATTCTGGGAGTTTGGGAGCCAGCTTGCGAAAGGTAGGCCAGGCGTCACTGAGACTGTTAGACACTGCGTCAAAGGTGGACTCAATAGTTGCCCACATGCCTTGTTTGTAAGCTGTTGTTGCGTTAGTTGAAGTAATTCTCTCTTTTAACTCGTCAACATGTTGTACTAAGTCTTTGTTTGTCTTTGTTACAACAACATTTCTTCATTCTCGCTGATCTATAGAAGTCCTCACAAGCTGCAAAAGTTGAGGTGTATCCCAAGCATACAGATCGCTACTTAGAGTAGTTGGATCCAATGGGAGCCATGTCACAAGTGGATGGCCACTTGCAATGGATTGTTGGGAAAAACTGGGAGTACCTACACCTTCCAGGGCAGGAGATTGAGCTTGAAGACTTCTCGCAAGCCTGTATTGTACTTATTGTGGTAGTGTGGTTACAACCCCTTGTTGCTCCAAACAAAGATCTAATAGAGCAATACATTGTTGCAGGTTTTGCAAAATTGGAGCAACTAGTTCCTTTAAAGAAGTCGTGCTCTGTGTGAAATGGGTGTTATCTTGGCCATTGAGGGGGTCAATGAAGGTGTCCACGTCCACAAAGGTACAGTCTCCAGACCTTTGTCTAGAGGACTTAGGGCTTGCGAGACTTGGGGTACAACAATCATGAGCGGAGTAGTGATAATGCTAATGGGTATACTAAAAGGATCAACATGCTCAAATGTCGTTGCATGTGTGTGGGATGGGGATGGCATATTTGAGGTGAAGTGATGAATGGGTTCACCATTTTGCTGACCGAGGCCTTCCTCAACAATGGTAGTAGATTGGACTTGCTCAGGTGGGTCGTCTGGAATATGGATGGTAGGAGGCAGAGAGACAATTGATGTTGTAGAAGGGTTCTTGGTGCGAACTCGAGGCGAGGTAGTGAATATCAATGGTGGTGGAATTGAATGAGACATGGGTGGCAGTGAAGACAAAGGGGTATCCTTAATAATAATTAGTTCACCTGCTGGTTTGGCAGGAGAACTTGTTCTCGGCTAGAAGAATCATAGGCAAGGACTTCCCTGAACTGCTTACCACATATTTGTGCATCATCTGGAATGGTTGAAAAGGGGATTGGTAGTGGCTCTTGCGGTAATGTTTCTTCATCACCCTCATCATGCTTCTCATATGAGCTGGGTGGGGTTTTCCCCTTTTTCTTCAACTAGCAGCAACAACTGATGTTTGCGCATGAGCGACTCAGAACCCAACTACTAGAATAGTGTATTTGATCCCTTTTAGAGTCTCTTCTCTTACGACCCATGCCGAAAGGTTGACTTCCTTATTGAACATGGCATTGTCTAGGTAGAACAGAAGAGGAGTCATGTGGAAGAGTGCAGGATCCACTCCCAATGGGTGGACAAATGTATGGTCATGGCCCATCCCGAACCAAATGTGGTGTGTGTGGCTGTTAAGGATGGATTACAGAATCCTCAATCGTTGGGTAGCAATAACCATGCCTTCATGACATTGTGTAAGAGAAACATTGTGCTCGTCAAGATTGGTAAGAAGTAACTTGGCGTTCTAGGGATCGAACAACTTGGAAATCTGGGTATCATTCATGTGAGCAAGATCGCTCCCCTGTGGTGGCTGCCATTTCCACATGGAGAATGCGACGAGGAGGTAGCCATAAATAAAGTATGACATACATTCGTGAACATCCACACAAGCATGGAACATCTCTGTCAAAAAATATTGGCACCAATTTAGCCTGGCGCCATTCTTAACGAATTTCTCTACTGTTATGGCGTCCAATATGCATTCCCCGACGTCCAATGTGCATTTCTTCCTTGTGTAATTCTTCATCACTTTTCCTGTGATAATGTAGTAGGCACACCGGATTTGTTCATCTTTGATGAGCTCAATGAGAGCACCTCAGCTTCCCTGCTAAGTGTTGTATTTTTCATATAGGATTAGAGTACCTTTATTGTGGCCATTCTTGCTTGACCCTTGGAACCCATCTGCAACATCTGGGTCATCCATGGATAACCCTATCAGCTGATGCATTTCCTCAACATGGATAGGGTATCCCTTGTCGAGCCACAACGTGTTATTGTGCACGCGACTGATAAAAAAAATTAGTACACTTAGCAACGTCTCCAGTGGTGCCGAACACTGGTAGGTCACTCAAACTCATTAAGGTACTTGCTTGTAGAGGTAGGAAGTATGGGTTCCACTCTCAACTCATAGTGTCATCCTATAAAATAGTGCAATCATAAAGACATGGATGGGCATTAACAAGAATTGGTTGGGATCTGTGAATTCCACATCGATTAGATGAGTGTGCTTGACCTTCCCGTGGAGATCGTTGATGAATTGGACACGAGGGTCAATGAATTCCTAGGGGACAACGAGCTTATTTGGTGCAATGAATTAGGTAGTAACTTTGGGGACTAACCCCTTATTGGCAGTGCGAACCATCCTAGCGTGGTCTTGGTGATAAATGAAATGGATAGGAGGAGAGAGTCATGGGGACAAGTTCATAGGTTGCACAGAGGGTTCCATGATTAAGTAGGAACTTTGCACAAATAAAATAGAATATCCTCACCCGTTTGGCGACCGGGATGTTTATAGATGCTAATAAAAAGGTGACACAACAACATGCATTGAATTTCACAGGTTAATATGAAATAACATTAACATCAAAAAGATTTGTTACTACAGTGAAATCTATGATGAGGTTTGTGCAATTAAACACATTGGCGGAAAGTGGATGACAAGACGTCAGGAAAAGCTGAGAAAATAATGACTTCATCGGTAGTGAACCAAAAAAGGGTGAACAAATGGTAACATTAAACTTGACTGCAACCGATAGCAATGAACAAGTCAACAATAATATTAATGGCTTTTAACAACCCATGTGATAGCACGTGGGCACGAACTTTTAGCTTTGGGTGATGGTAATGAGGAGTAGACACAAGCAAGACCTTCCCGATCACAAAGGTGTTATCTAGGCGGGATAATTGGAAAATGACCCATAGTCTCTAAAGACAACTAACAACCAGACACATAAGTGCGTGACCAACAACATAGGGAAACAACAAGGTAATTGAAAATCCTACTTATTATTGCCACACCCGACATAAGAGGGTTGCACAACAATGCTTATGGAGACTAGATGTAGGGTTTCAGGCATGCACCATTCAACCAAATAGGATAAAGGATACCATTAAACTGTGAAAGTCTCACTGCTCCATATTCGCATACCTCCGCAACAATAAACAGTCCAAGCCAATGCATTGTATTTTACCAGTATGCTTTCAGTATTTAATTTCGTATAGAAGAACCTTATATCCTTGCACAAACGATTTGCATTTGATGTGTCGATTATGCCAAGGCTTCTAGAGAGCTTTTTCGACGGTCTGATGAAAATCTATGAGGAATCGTGCTTCATCCAGCTCGAATAACTCTGCAACCCTTTCTGCAACTAATTCGTCGTCTGTCATATGAGTGACTCGCGCAATGTATAAGATGGGTGTGATAAACTTGGTAGGAACAATAGCTTTGCTACTATAAACCAATTGGAACGGAGTATACTTGTGTAGTTTCTTAGTAGTGGTTTTGTATGCCCATAATAGATCAGAGACTCTCATCCCAATCCTCTGGGTTTGCGCAACAGACCTTAGTCAAGCCCCTTTCCAAACAATTGCTCCATTAGCCTGTGGATGGTAGGGGTTGATCTTGTGATGTTGAATGAGGAACTCGCGAGTGAGGGTAGATACAGTTTGGTGTATAAAATGAGCTCCCTGGTCATTGGTCAGACTCCGAGCACACTTGAATCGAACTATGATATGTTCAAATATAAACCTGGCCATTGTATTCATAGAGAAATCCTAAACTGATTGTGCTTCAATCCACCATGTAGGGTAGTCGGTTGCAGTTATTATATACCTTGCCTTGGAATTCCCAACAGGTGGGTTTAAGGGCCCAATAAAATCAACAACCCACTTTTTGAAAGCTTGTAGAGCTCTGATGAGGTGTAAAGGTAGTTCATCTCTGTGCGAGGGCTTCCCTACTCGCTAAAAAACATCACATGCTTAGGCAAATTCTATGGTGTCTTTGAACACTGTAAGCCACCATAACCCAACCTGTAATATCTTATGTGCAGTAGCCTTACCACCAACATGTCTACCTGCAACTCTACTGTGGCACGCAGACAATTAGTTGATAATCAAATTCTATGATGGCAAATATCTTTTTTGAGTTGCAGAATATCCCTTAGGTGTTGTATCAGTCGTGAGGAATACCACAATGTTTGACAAATAGTCCGGAATAGCCTTAATGGAGAATAGATATGCATCAGGAAGTTGATCATCCACGGCTCTGCTACTCTCACCAGACTCTAACCGAGAGAGGTGATCAGGTCCAACATTCAAATTTCCAAGCTTGACGATAACCTCAAATGAAATTTCATGAAAAAGTAGCAATCATCGACATATTCTTCCCTCTACGACAGGTTTGTTAACCAAATACTTTAATGCAAAATGATCAATAAAAAACTTGAAATGACCACCTAACAAATAATGTCTAAATTTTTGTAAAGCATATACCATAGCCAAACCTTCTCATTCGGTGGAAGTATAGTTTTGTTCTGCTTTGGAGAGCTTTCGGTTGGCAAAGTAGACAGGTTGATCTAGATTGCATTCTCCAGGTAGCATAAGGATAGCCCCTAACACAATGTTGGAGGTGTCGATATGCACATGGAACTCCACAACCCAATTGGGGAAATTAAGAATGGGGGTTGTACTCAACTTTTCCTTCAAGGTGTCAAATGCTTTATCGCAAACTGAATTCCATTGAAATCCTTCAGATTTCTTAAGTAATTGTTCCAATGGTGCTATGATACTTGCGTAGCCCCTAATAAAACGACGATAATATTCAGTATGTCCCAAGGTAGTTCACAATCGATTGACAAAGGTAGGAGGAGGCATATTGCGGATGACTGCAACTTTTGTAGGGTCCACTAGCACTCCTTCCTTACAAACGATACAACCAAGTAGATTCCCAAATGGTACGCAAAAGCTACACTTTTTCAAATTGAGGGAAATCTGCAGCTGGCGACATCGATCCAACATTAGCCGCACGAGACCAATACGCTCTTTGAGTAGACTGTATGCCATCCAATCATCCAAATAGACTTCAAGAAATTTATGGATGAAGTCCTGGAATGCGACAATCACAATTCGAGAAAACACTACAGGGACTTTCTTGAGCCCAAACGACATGATGTTGTAAGCAAATGATCCCCACTCTATCGTGAAGGTAGTTTTATTCTTATTCACTTATGCAATCCTTACCTAGTCAAGATATCTAGAAAATCCATTGGTAAATGAATATGCTTCCCTGCCCGCAACCTGATCTAAAAATTTGTCACTAAAAGGAGTCGGAAATGGGTCATGAACACAAGCACAGTTAAATCTCCGATAGTCAACACAAACCTTGATATCCTCCATACCCTTTTTACTCTGAATGACAATAGGACTAATCCACTCAGCCTCATCCACTGGGAATATCAACCCAGCTGCAAGGATTTGATCAATCTCCTTCTTGACCTTTTCTTTGACTCTGGGGTTCATACGGTATGGTCGATGCTTAACAAGTTTCACGCCATGCTTCAATTTAATTATTATATCTCCTAGATATCCCTTAATTCCCTTTAATTCTGAGAAGCTAGTGGGGAATAGGTCCTCATATTCCCTCAACATGGCCTCAATTTCAGTCATGGTTTATTCGTCCCAATAATCCCCTATAGAGGTTATCTTGGGATGTTATGTACTGCCTATTTAACCTTGCATAACTTCAGAGGGTTAGTGTAGGAGCTACTAGATTAAGGAGAAATGGTATTCTAAATAGTCCCAGTGCCTTCGAATTCTTTAAAGGACAGATGCCTAAGGCCTTCTAAATATTCAGGATCATCTGGGGTGGTATCAACCTTACTACAGTAAAGAGGTAGTGGCGCAACAACATGATTTGTTGGCTCAAGAGATGGGTGAAATCTAGAACATAGGAAGTGTTTATGGGTAGAGAAAACTACATTGGGATAGGTGGGTTTGAACTTATCTGTGAATAACAATCTTTTAATTTGTTGCAATGCTAAAGTGAATTCGGGGGACTTACTCGTAAAAGAGAAATTATTGTAAAATTGGCATTGAAGGACATCCTAGCAGTGGTTTTGCCTTCGAGTTTCTTCATGTATATACTAGGCTATGGGGATTGGTCCAAGTGACTGGAAAAAATGGTGTACCCAAAACCTCGGGGCAATTGCGCGGTTGTCCATACTCTAACACAGTGTGCAACATGCTCCTGTGGATCTAAAGATCCATCATATGTGTCGAGGGTAAGAATGA
>JZKD02S2180328.1:0-49830 GCA_000966675.3 Picea glauca
CGTATTTAATCTGGCAGTGGCAAAGGCAAAAACAAAATTTTAAATCTTATAATCATGAGAAATTTATCCAATCCCTTGTATCAAACAAACAAGCTACAAGTATGCAGTTACCTCTTCGCTTAGGCTTTGTCTGTGGTTCCATGCGCTGAAAGTCTCACTTTTCTCAAGCACTTCTCTCAAATATTGAGTACTGAAGCTTTTAGCTTCATCCAAAATGTTTTCTTCAGGAAATGCGAGCTGGGAAGCTCTATAAAGGCTCAGCATGCTTGCTACATCTTTGTTGAATTGACCGGTCGAGCAAAAGAATTGCCCGTCAGCATCTTTAAAGTTGTCCAAAACGACTGCAATATTAATACGATGTCCAAGGTCAGAGCAAAGAAAATCCAGGGCATGCTTTTTGCTATTATGCTGAAGTACATATTTGGATAGAAAAATAAGTAAAATTGATCTACATTGAAGGATTTTTCAGAGGAAATATGGATTCGGAGGTTCGTAAAATTAAAATTTCTATTGATACCTGTAAACATAATCTAGATCTTCCTTGATTTCCTTTTCAAAGTGTCTATCGATTCCAAGGCGTTCAACATTATCCATGATCAAGAGGCGTTCCAGCAGATCCAGTGGATACAGGCATGGAACTGGAGGGTGGGGGTAATAATTCAATATTTAAAAATTTAAAAAATAAGCAGAAAAAGGTGAGGCCAGGCTCCAAAAAACAACAACAAAAACGCAATACATACCAGAACTGCCAAACTTAGTGAGCACGTTGTTCAAGAACTCAAGGCATTTCATGTCTCCAGTGTGCATCAAGACGCAGGCAGTAGAAGCAGGTGAGCTCAAGAACATCCATTATTGTTTCCCACTCGACAATATCTTGTATGCCCTCCAAAGATGACAACAATGTTCCGCCATGAATTTTGTCCATTGAGAGACTGCAAATCATATTTAACATTCATTTATTAGAATTTGCAAATCATATTTAACATTCATTTATTAGAATTTGCATGGCAAGTAATCTGGTCAAATTTTGTTGCTAAATTAACAATACATGGATTAGGAGGAAGAACTCTGACTTGGCTAATCTCTCCTGTCGTTTCGTCTGCAGCAGACGTATATAAGGCAGGTCGTAGGGAAGTCTGAGGTGGAGAGATTGCGCTTATTTTAACAAGGAAGGAAAGATGATCTCAAAGTCTGTTACCAAACTGTCTTGATCTCTTTCATCCTTTATTGCATGCAGATTTGTCTTTATGAATTCAATGCCTACATACATATACATATCAGGGTCAAGATCAATGGCAATTACATATAGTGTTGATGCAAGTTNTGAACAGACTGTCGGAGAGCATTTTAGCCCAATTAAACGAGCAACCTTCCGCTACCCGAAAGATGAGAGGTACCCACTGGATGTAAAAATGTGCGGTATCTTCCCATCCGAAGAGACGACAAGTCATCATCGCCACATACATATACTGTGGATCTAATGAAGAAATCGAATACACACCTTTGTCATTCACTCTGAATGTTGCGGAACGCGATACCCAATTTTTAATCAAACTAGGCATGGTTTTATCAAATTACTCGCATTCCTTCTTTTTGAAGTCGGCCAGGAATTCTTTGCCATATGTGTATTAAGAAGTTGCTGGGATATTATACATAGACTGGATATGCTCCGGCCTAAAAGTCCCGATCATGGTCTGCCGGTCATTTACGATAGTCCTGGAGGGCAGGTCGATGTGATCCAATGCCCATCGGATCATGTCGTAGTATGGGAGCAACCGAGGTCTGGTCGCAACCAGGTGCATTCCCGACTGAACAATTGTCTTGTACTTTGTGTTCAGGTCGTCCTTCACAATATCATTGTTATCGTCATCAGAGTCTGAATAGTTTACCAGCTCGGATTGCAGAATGCTTGAAATAAACGACCAGGTGGGTACTGAGACACCCGTCCGAGGCGAAGTGTCTGAGACGTTGTCCGGACCCTGTGCTGCAACCTCGACGTTTGCTTTCGCTGCTCTCCTTGGCGCCATAGCTGAAGCTTGCCTTTTTGCTCTTCTGCAGTAGACCTGTGTATACATGCGGAAATGAGTTTCCTCGGAGAAAAATGAGTTCTATGTGCTTAAGAGAAATGTTAAAAATAGAATGAAAATTCTCGTATATATTTAAAAATCTTGTACGTTTGAGATAAGTCTGTCAAATCGCAAATAAAACCAATTTTATTATATAAATCTGATCTTATTTATTCGTAGATTTACCCTAAATCTTCATTAATGTCATCAATGTTTGACGGCTTGACATGCAGTCGGGTTTTGGAGCAAGCAACTACATCGTGAAGTGTGCAAACCTCGATGCGTGGGACGAATCTCATTTAAATTAAAAAAAATCAAATCTTATGGACTTAAATCATTTCCTCGCTTTTCGCCGCATCGTGAATTTCCCTTTAACATTCTGAGTTTACAACTAGCGAGACTGCGAGTGCCGATTTAGCTTAATTAACAATAGCCGTGATTGGACGCATCCTTAATTATATAATTAACTTAATTGCCATATCGCGACTCAGGAATTCGAGGACAGTTTTTTGGGAAAATGATATGCCGAGTCGCGATATCGCGATGTAGCGATAATTAAGGTTTGAATTAAGAGAAGGAAATCTTAGATTAGGCAACCAATTAATCTTTCCATAATCATGTCGCAACTTCGTAAATCGGGGTTCTGGACACTTTAACTTTGTGAAAGAAAGTGCCGAGTGGCGACGTGCCGAGAATTAAAATTCACCATGATTAGTTTTTTACCTTTAGTTCTCAACCGAGGTTCTCACACAAGTTATCGTGTTCTCGGCTATCGGGGTTGTAAGGACAAAAACTTGGGTTCGACGAGTGCCGAGGCGCGAAACCTCGATGACGTGTAAACATAGTTAAAGGTTTTACCTCAGTTAATGCTTTATACGAAAAATAGACCCGAGTTCGCCTTTTCGCGATTCAGGACTTGTGAATTCAAGAAATAAAGTGTCCGACTTGCGAGACCCCGAAATAAAACAAAAAAGCAAACGTAATTACGCAAAATGAATCTTTTTTGAAAGTGTAAAATCATTTCTATTCAGGCGACAAGATTTTCAGAGTTTCATAATTTCGGAAGGAAAAGAAAAACAACTTTAGATCTCAAGCATGAAAATTTGAAAATTGCGCGAGGTAAAAAACAAGGGTGGCTCCAACACTGACCTTGACAATCTAGAATAGGAAATATAGGCAATGGTGGGTGCTTTGGTGTGTGGAAGTGGTCGTTGAATCAGGCTGGTTACAAAGCTAATACATGTGTGTTCTCAAACTTCAACAACTTTGAAAAGGGGAAATGATCTTATCAGAAATAACTTCTACTCCCCTACTTCTTTATAGAACCTCATCGCAACCTTACTCGTTCAGTGCAAAGAGTGAACCTAATCTTGAGGGATATGGGGAGTCCCTTCACTTTACACATAGCTAATAATTACTAGGTAAGGAACACCCTCTAAACAATGGTTTTTTGATGTTGGATCAAGAGGAAAAGGACTGGCTGAAAGATGTTACAAAATCCAGTGAAGGGGCAAATTGGAAAATCAACCATTGCATAAGTTGTGGCTACCAGGCCCCAAACTTATGAATAGGATTCACAGGTACTTATGATGGATAACCTGGGAATGGAGTATCTGAAATGGACATTGAGCCAAGCTATGATTCTACCATCATTCATTTCCCTCCGATTGATCCAGGTGATGGCACACGAAACAAGAATGTGGGTGCATTCATATTCAAGACTACAAGGAGTCTCTTATCTTTGTAGACGTATCAACAACTTCTTTCCATGTTTAGTCTAGCATGTTTCTTAGGGAGGTTTAGTCTATGAAGTTACTTGGCCTGGATGGCATTTCCCCAAGTTCCAGAGTCTGTTTCATAATGCATTGAAGCGTTGAAACCACCCCTGAAGCTCCAACCCCATGTGGTGCATAGATGGAATGAAGCTCTATCCCACTTCAAGGAAATGGAAACATTTAAGCTTAGGTTCGAGAAGAGGAAGAAGGTTGAGAGGCTATCCCCAACATCAACACCTCATTACTGAATCTCTCTCCTTTTTCGCACATGAAAGATGAGAAACTAGACAAAGAGAGATGTGTTTGAGGATTGGATTTAGAGTTGAGTGCATTCCAGCCGACCAAGTGCGGTTGAGTCCCTGTCCATTTCATACTAAGCGAAGTAGGTAAGTCTTTATAACCTATAATGAGAGAATTTGTGTTTTTTTTTTCCACTCACTATTTCTCTGGTAGTGGTAGTTGTAGCTAAAGTGTCAAGGAAATACATTGAACCTCCTATGAATTTATATGATAATTTTGTAATGAGAGAGAAATCAATGAAAAAATGAGCACTTAAGATTACCATCAAAAAATATATCTTGGACGTAAAATTCTTCGTGCTGGTTCAACTCTTAGCTCTATTGTTTCTGGTGCTCCAGGTAATTCAACAATGCACCCAGGTAATTCGACATGTTTAAGGTAAGATACACTATCAAATTTGGGCTAAATGGAATTGGAGCTCGTACACAGAAGGAAGTAGAACTTATAATTTGACCCGCATGGAATTGGAGACGGTACAAACAATGTATGGAAGTAAGTAGAAATGAGAATAGTTGAAGTGGTATAAGTAGAAGGGACAACAATAGAAGAAAGGGCAGGAAAGGGAATGGAAGAAAGAGCAGGAAATGGCACATATAGAAGAAAGAGCAGGAAAGGTAATGGGAGAAAGAGCATGAAATGACACGTATAGAAAATGGAAAGTCGTGGAAAGAGAAACATAAGGGTTGTGGAAAGAACAATTGTGGATATGATGTGCCACGCTAATATGCTATCGAATGTCAGAGGAAAGTTTTACATGGGCATTAATATATGTTTCAAATTTGAAACATTTAATGTTGGAGATTAATGTTAATTGAGAAGTCAACATTAATCCACTTGAGATCAAAACAATATGAATGTTCTTAAATTTATACTTGATTTCCTAAGTTTAAAACCAAAAAAGCTGCCCCTTGCTTCGAAAAGAGGCCAAATAAGACCTCAAATTCAAACTTAGGATTAAAATTGAAATACTTTTGAGAAAATGTTTCATGTTTGTGAAAAATTTAGATTAAAATGTTTCGAGGTGATTTGAGCTCCATTCCAAATTAATGGAAAATAGACGAACCGATTACAATAATCACTGACCTAAAGGCATGGACTAATAAGAAGGCACAATCCATACTCTTTATTTTGAGGCATCATTACCAACAATGCTATATATTCGTTCAACTGAAAATTGGCAACATGTTTATCCAATCACACGTGAGTTAATTTCATCAATTTAGTATTAGAACAAGTTCTAGCTAGCATTTGAAAAAAAGAAGAGGGAAGGGGAGCGACCCCTCCAATGCTGTGTAAAAACCATACGACCACGTACAACCTTGGTGACAGTTGCAATATTTAAGAAAATGGTTTAGGGATGCATACAACCTCTAAGACAACTAAGGCCAACCTTAAATTCACCTTAGTAGGTAAGAGTGTTTCTCATGGGAGACATGTATGAAGGCAATGAGAATTTCACCCAACAATGCCTAAGAATGCCTAGGTAGGTAGGAATTTGATAGAGGGAAGGAGGAATTAAAGTCTAGGAGGAGAGAGAAATTCATTAACATCCACAAAGAAACCAAATTAACAAATCTCTATGGAAATGCAACAACTTTGGAATGGTAGCCATTGGTCTCCAATTCAACAAGAAAATAGACGGTGAGTAATTTAGAGTTGTTGGATTTCATAGAGCATTAATGAATACATATTTTTTGAATGATGCTAACATAAATACAATGGAGAATTCTTCATTTCATCCATGAATTCAATTGCAGGGAGCACATTGAGTATAACTAAGAACAACAATAACTCATACACAATATTTAATAAAGAATTCAATACAACCTAAAGAAAAATCCATAACACACATAATGGACATAAAGATTTTACACTGGAAACCCAAATGGAAAAACCAACTTCAAATGAGTGCTCAATTTATTTCAGCAATCTCTAGTTCCAATGCTTTCATGGCTCTCTATCCATCCTCATCTCTTTGGCTAAAAGAAGACCCTTTGAGAGTGAAAGTGTCAGAGTAAATAGGGAGAGTTGGGGTAATGGGAAGGCCAATAGGTTGACCTTTCATTTCCCATTCCTCATCCTATTCTCCTATGCTCTCCTATTTTTCTTTTTTTCCTCTTTTTTTTTCTCATTAAATATCACATTTACATGATCTTTTACATAGTTTACTAACCTTAATAAACTTCTGAATTAACTTGTAGGTAATGAGTATTACAACCATTCGTTGGTTTGGATCCATTTTGGATCAATATTTTCCATTATGGACCCTTGATGGAAAACCAATGACATAAATCATGAATGCTCCTTGATATTGGATTGGAATAATGGAGCATTGGATTTCCTTGATTAGTGATTAGTGCAATCATGATGCATGATGTAAGGTTGGAATACAAGTGTTGTATGGTTTCCAAGAAAAATGTCATTAGGAGTTGAATTTTTTGTAATGTGCACTTGGCATAGATTGAAAATTGACATGCTGTATTTTTTAAAGACATAATCATTAGGTGGAAGCTAGAGTGACCAAGGTTTTTTCTTGGATGAACTTGTGCATGCATATTGTTTAGGAGACACAATTGAAGTGGTGGTTTACACTTCGTATTCATGGGTTTATGAGAAATTCTCAAAACAAATAGCTAATGGAACAATTACAAATAACAAAGAGGATGAAGAAGTACTTGGGTATGAAGTACTCGATGCATGTAACTGCATTAGGTGCACGAGGGATGAAATAAATGAAGTAGGGGGTTGTTTCAAGAATTATATGCTCAATCATACAATGGTAAGAATTGGGTTTGATCACATGCAAATGGAAATTTGATTATAATACCTTGTTTAGGCATGCATACCCGTGGTTTTATAGTGTAAGGTATAAACATAGATCTAGGTGATAGAATTAAGGGGGGCATGTTGTATTCTTGGATATTTAGATAATAAAATTTGAGGGGGTATGTGTTTATCCCACGTCAAGTTTAAAGGTGGGAAGTTAAGTTAATTTTGACATGGTTGACTTGGTCAAGGATGGTTGTTGAGGAAAATATATGAATTATCTTACTCAAGCATTTTCGAATCTTGTTTGGCTAGGAAAAGATAGTAAGGAATATCGCCCTATGCTTTATAGTCTCATAAATAATTTCCCAATCCACACATATTAATTACCAAGACTTAGTATAATTTATTAATGAAAATAATGTTGCAAAAATAAAATAAAATTTTATTTTTAGTTCATAAACATATACACATTACATAAAGTAAATATGGAGATCAAAAAGCAAAAGTGACCAAGTCATAAATATGCACAAATGAGATAGAATAGAAATCTTATTTATTTCATTCCAAGAAATCAAAAGTGTTTTTCTCTTTACAAAACCCCTGTGAGGGCATGGACCAAAGTTTAATTTAGAGATCCCCGATGAAAACCATACAAAAGGGCTCTGGAAAGAAGTAAAAAATGAAATTTATAATTTGGATCAACTTGCCATAGACTGTTGCCAATTTGAGTCTGCACAATATCCTTTATCAACTATGAAATTTAATCCATAAACATACAAGTATACACAGACTATCAAAGATAGATCAACACCTCTAAGAAAAACATCTGAATGATATAGTTCAACTTTGAACCTTGCTGTCTACAATAGGACCTTGCTATCAAAAAGAGAATTAGGCTTTGAATAACTCAAGAATGAATGAAAATTGTACTATCTCATGTAAACAAAAGAGAAAACCTTAGTCTTGCTTT
Organism: Picea glauca; assembly: GCA_000966675.3. NCBI lineage: Eukaryota > Viridiplantae > Streptophyta > Pinopsida > Pinales > Pinaceae > Picea > Picea glauca. Next base: position 7,881 of record JZKD02S2180328.1, read on the forward strand.
CTCCTCCTATTATCCTTTTTTTCTTCCTTTTCATTTGGCTTTTTTGCATTCCAAATAAGTTGAAGTAGTTCAACTACCTTCTTTAGTTAAGGAGAAGTAATAATAATAATAATAGTTAAGGGTCTTTATTTAATAATAACTAAGTAGGTGGGACCCCTTGTGACTCCCTTCTTTTATTCTTTTAAAAAATAAACACAATTAAATAATCATTTAAACACATGCCACCTTGTAGCTCCCATAAATACTTCCAAAATTTGAATATTAAATATCAGAAATAATTCAAATCATATGCACAACCATGTAAATAACCACATTATCCAAAAAAATAGCTTTCTGTCCATAAATTTCTGTAGACCACTATCTTCAACAACTCAATCATAAAACACATAAATTAAAATCCATACTTTCCACTTTGAGAGGCAATCTTTCTTCTATCACTGTTGTTCCCTGTGGACTTCCCGTAAGTAGCCTTTGGTTGATTTGAACCTTAAGGCTTTATCTCAATAATAACATGGGAACAATCGTCCGTCATATGCATACATGAGGACACTGAATTTGAAGAGACATTTGAAGGAGAGGAAGGGGAGGCAACAACTTTACCTTTATCTTGCACACGGGGAACACTGGTTTTAATCTGTTTGCAAGCATGAGAGGATTGAACATTAGGATTTACAGGTGGTGGAGGGGGTAATGAAAAATTGGTCCAACCACGATGGTGAGAGAATGATGAATTTACATTCTCCTGCCATCCATCATTTGCAGGAACTTCTGGTTGCAAGGACACATGAGAAGGCACATGAATACCAGGGATATTTTGAGGCTGGAAGGGAGGTATCTTTGGTCAGGTTTGAACTATCCCTTGCCCAATCTAGTTGAAGAACCCATCTTGAAACAACTGGTTCAACTCCTGGGGGTCAACATCAAAATGAATAGAGAATATAGGCCTTCTAGGCCCTCTGTTCCAGTTACCTCTTACTCTATTATTTCTTCCATGACTACCCCTGCTGAAGAAAATCATCCTGTATGCAGAAATTCATTAGTAAATATCCCTTAATAGACCATACATGACATCCTGTTTTCATGAAACAAAGTTTGGCTCAAAAATTGACATGAGACCCATGCAAATCAATCCATAACAAATTAATTAATAATTACCAAGTGAGAAGGGGGTGGATAGGGTTCATGGGACATATGGAAGGATTGTAATGAGAAAAAAAGTGGTAGCATGATAGGGGACAAATACATGAGTACTGATCAACAATTCATTAAATAAATTAACTATGTAATCAATACCTAAAATATCAGTTGCCACCTATTTCTGTGTCATATCTTTTGTCACTATTNTCGGGGTTCTGGACACTTTAACTTTGTGAAAGAAAGTGCCGAGTGGCGACGTGCTGAGAATTAAAATTCACCATGATTAGTTTTTTACCTTTAGTTCTCAACCGAGGTTCTCACAGAATTTATCGTGTTCTCGGCTATCGGGGTTGTAAGGACAAAAACTTGGGTTCGACGAGTGCCGAGGCGCGAAACCTCAATGACGTGTAAACATAGTTAAAGGTTTTACCTCAGTTAATGCTTTGGACGAAAAATAGACCCGAGTTCGCCTTTTCGCGATTCGGGACTTGTGAATTCAAGAAATAAAGTGTCCGACTTGCGAGACCCCGAAATAAAACAAAAAAGCAAACGTAATTACACAAAATGAATCTTTTTTGAAAGTGTAAAATCATTTCTATTCAGGCGACAAGATTTTCAGAGTTTCATAATTTCGGAAGGAAAAGAAAAACAACTTTAGATCTCAAGCATGAAAAGTTGAAAATTGCACGAGGTAAAAAACAAGGGTGGCTCCAACACTGACCTTGATGATCTAGAATAGGAAATATAGGCAATGGTGGGTGCTTTGGTGTGTGGAAGTGGTCGTTGAATCAGGTTGGTTACATAGCTAATACATGTGTGTTCTCAAACTTCAACGACTTTGAAAAGGGGAAATGATCTTATCAGAAATAACTTCTACTCCCCTACTTCTTTATAGAACCTCAGCGCAACCTTACTCGTTCAGTGCAAAGAGTGAACCTAATCTTGAGGGATATGGGGAGTCCCTTCACTTTACACATAGCTAACAATTACTAGGTAAGGAACACCCTCTAAACAATGGTTTTTTGATGTTGGATCAAGAGGAAAAGGATTGGCTGAAAGATGTTACAAAATCTAGTGAAGGGGCAAATTGGAAAATCAACCATTGCATAAGTTGTGGCTACCAGGCCCCAAACTTATGAATAGGATTCACAGGTACTTATGATGGATAACCTGGGAATGGAGTATCTGAAATGGACATTGAGCCAAGCTATGATTCTACCATCATTCATTTCCCTCCGATTGATCCAGGTGATGGCACACGAAACAAGAATGTGGGTGCATTCATATTCAAGACTACAAGGAGTCTCTTATCTTTGTAGACGTATCAACAACTTCTTTCCATGTTTAGTCTAGCATGTTTCTTAGGGAGGTTTAGTCTATGAAGTTACTTGGCCTGGATGGCATTTCCCCAAGTTCCAGAGTCTGTTTCATAATGCATTGAAGCGTTGAAACCACCCCTGAAGCTCCAACCCCATGTGGTGCATAGATGGAATGAAGCTCTATCCCACTTCAAGGAAATGGAAACATTTAAGCTTAGGTTCGAGAAGAGGAAGAAGGTTGAGAGGCTATCCCCAACATCAACACCTCATTACTGAATCTCTCTCCTTTTTCGCACATGAAAGATGAGAAACTAGACAAAGAGAGATGTGTTTGAGGATTGGATTTAGAGTTGAGTGCATTCCAGCCGACCAAGTGCGGTTGAGTCCCTGTCCATTTCATACTAAGCGAAGTAGGTAAGTCTTTATAACCTATAATGAGAGAATTTGTGTTTTTTTTTTCCACTCACTATTTCTCTGGTAGTGGTAGTTGTAGCTAAAGTGTCAAGGAAATACATTGAACCTCCTATGAATTTATATGATAATTTTGTAATGAGAGAGAAATCAATGAAAAAATGAGCACTTAAGATTACCATCAAAAAATATATCTTGGACGTAAAATTCTTCGTGCTGGTTCAACTCTTAGCTCTATTGTTTCTGGTGCTCCAGGTAATTCAACAATGCACCCAGGTAATTCGACATGTTTAAGGTAAGATACACTATCAAATTTGGGCTAAATGGAATTGGAGCTCGTACACAGAAGGAAGTAGAACTTATAATTTGACCCGCATGGAATTGGAGACGGTACAAACAATGTATGGAAGTAAGTAGAAATGAGAATAGTTGAAGTGGTATAAGTAGAAGGGACAACAATAGAAGAAAGGGCAGGAAAGGGAATGGAAGAAAGAGCAGGAAATGGCACATATAGAAGAAAGAGCAGGAAAGGTAATGGGAGAAAGAGCATGAAATGACACGTATAGAAAATGGAAAGTCGTGGAAAGAGAAACATAAGGGTTGTGGAAAGAACAATTGTGGATATGATGTGCCACGCTAATATGCTATCGAATGTCAGAGGAAAGTTTTACATGGGCATTAATATATGTTTCAAATTTGAAACATTTAATGTTGGAGATTAATGTTAATTGAGAAGTCAACATTAATCCACTTGAGATCAAAACAATATGAATGTTCTTAAATTTATACTTGATTTCCTAAGTTTAAAACCAAAAAAGCTGCCCCTTGCTTCGAAAAGAGGCCAAATAAGACCTCAAATTCAAACTTAGGATTAAAATTGAAATACTTTTGAGAAAATGTTTCATGTTTGTGAAAAATTTAGATTAAAATGTTTCGAGGTGATTTGAGCTCCATTCCAAATTAATGGAAAATAGACGAACCGATTACAATAATCACTGACCTAAAGGCATGGACTAATAAGAAGGCACAATCCATACTCTTTATTTTGAGGCATCATTACCAACAATGCTATATATTCGTTCAACTGAAAATTGGCAACATGTTTATCCAATCACACGTGAGTTAATTTCATCAATTTAGTATTAGAACAAGTTCTAGCTAGCATTTGAAAAAAAGAAGAGGGAAGGGGAGCGACCCCTCCAATGCTGTGTAAAAACCATACGACCACGTACAACCTTGGTGACAGTTGCAATATTTAAGAAAATGGTTTAGGGATGCATACAACCTCTAAGACAACTAAGGCCAACCTTAAATTCACCTTAGTAGGTAAGAGTGTTTCTCATGGGAGACATGTATGAAGGCAATGAGAATTTCACCCAACAATGCCTAAGAATGCCTAGGTAGGTAGGAATTTGATAGAGGGAAGGAGGAATTAAAGTCTAGGAGGAGAGAGAAATTCATTAACATCCACAAAGAAACCAAATTAACAAATCTCTATGGAAATGCAACAACTTTGGAATGGTAGCCATTGGTCTCCAATTCAACAAGAAAATAGACGGTGAGTAATTTAGAGTTGTTGGATTTCATAGAGCATTAATGAATACATATTTTTTGAATGATGCTAACATAAATACAATGGAGAATTCTTCATTTCATCCATGAATTCAATTGCAGGGAGCACATTGAGTATAACTAAGAACAACAATAACTCATACACAATATTTAATAAAGAATTCAATACAACCTAAAGAAAAATCCATAACACACATAATGGACATAAAGATTTTACACTGGAAACCCAAATGGAAAAACCAACTTCAAATGAGTGCTCAATTTATTTCAGCAATCTCTAGTTCCAATGCTTTCATGGCTCTCTATCCATCCTCATCTCTTTGGCTAAAAGAAGACCCTTTGAGAGTGAAAGTGTCAGAGTAAATAGGGAGAGTTGGGGTAATGGGAAGGCCAATAGGTTGACCTTTCATTTCCCATTCCTCATCCTATTCTCCTATGCTCTCCTATTTTTCTTTTTTTCCTCTTTTTTTTTCTCATTAAATATCACATTTACATGATCTTTTACATAGTTTACTAACCTTAATAAACTTCTGAATTAACTTGTAGGTAATGAGTATTACAACCATTCGTTGGTTTGGATCCATTTTGGATCAATATTTTCCATTATGGACCCTTGATGGAAAACCAATGACATAAATCATGAATGCTCCTTGATATTGGATTGGAATAATGGAGCATTGGATTTCCTTGATTAGTGATTAGTGCAATCATGATGCATGATGTAAGGTTGGAATACAAGTGTTGTATGGTTTCCAAGAAAAATGTCATTAGGAGTTGAATTTTTTGTAATGTGCACTTGGCATAGATTGAAAATTGACATGCTGTATTTTTTAAAGACATAATCATTAGGTGGAAGCTAGAGTGACCAAGGTTTTTTCTTGGATGAACTTGTGCATGCATATTGTTTAGGAGACACAATTGAAGTGGTGGTTTACACTTCGTATTCATGGGTTTATGAGAAATTCTCAAAACAAATAGCTAATGGAACAATTACAAATAACAAAGAGGATGAAGAAGTACTTGGGTATGAAGTACTCGATGCATGTAACTGCATTAGGTGCACGAGGGATGAAATAAATGAAGTAGGGGGTTGTTTCAAGAATTATATGCTCAATCATACAATGGTAAGAATTGGGTTTGATCACATGCAAATGGAAATTTGATTATAATACCTTGTTTAGGCATGCATACCCGTGGTTTTATAGTGTAAGGTATAAACATAGATCTAGGTGATAGAATTAAGGGGGGCATGTTGTATTCTTGGATATTTAGATAATAAAATTTGAGGGGGTATGTGTTTATCCCACGTCAAGTTTAAAGGTGGGAAGTTAAGTTAATTTTGACATGGTTGACTTGGTCAAGGATGGTTGTTGAGGAAAATATATGAATTATCTTACTCAAGCATTTTCGAATCTTGTTTGGCTAGGAAAAGATAGTAAGGAATATCGCCCTATGCTTTATAGTCTCATAAATAATTTCCCAATCCACACATATTAATTACCAAGACTTAGTATAATTTATTAATGAAAATAATGTTGCAAAAATAAAATAAAATTTTATTTTTAGTTCATAAACATATACACATTACATAAAGTAAATATGGAGATCAAAAAGCAAAAGTGACCAAGTCATAAATATGCACAAATGAGATAGAATAGAAATCTTATTTATTTCATTCCAAGAAATCAAAAGTGTTTTTCTCTTTACAAAACCCCTGTGAGGGCATGGACCAAAGTTTAATTTAGAGATCCCCGATGAAAACCATACAAAAGGGCTCTGGAAAGAAGTAAAAAATGAAATTTATAATTTGGATCAACTTGCCATAGACTGTTGCCAATTTGAGTCTGCACAATATCCTTTATCAACTATGAAATTTAATCCATAAACATACAAGTATACACAGACTATCAAAGATAGATCAACACCTCTAAGAAAAACATCTGAATGATATAGTTCAACTTTGAACCTTGCTGTCTACAATAGGACCTTGCTATCAAAAAGAGAATTAGGCTTTGAATAACTCAAGAATGAATGAAAATTGTACTATCTCATGTAAACAAAAGAGAAAACCTTAGTCTTGCTTTCTCCTCCTATTATCCTTTTTTTCTTCCTTTTCATTTGGCTTTTTTGCATTCCAAATAAGTTGAAGTAGTTCAACTACCTTCTTTAGTTAAGGAGAAGTAATAATAATAATAATAGTTAAGGGTCTTTATTTAATAATAACTAAGTAGGTGGGACCCCTTGTGACTCCCTTCTTTTATTCTTTTAAAAAATAAACACAATTAAATAATCATTTAAACACATGCCACCTTGTAGCTCCCATAAATACTTCCAAAATTTGAATATTAAATATCAGAAATAATTCAAATCATATGCACAACCATGTAAATAACCACATTATCCAAAAAAATAGCTTTCTGTCCATAAATTTCTGTAGACCACTATCTTCAACAACTCAATCATAAAACACATAAATTAAAATCCATACTTTCCACTTTGAGAGGCAATCTTTCTTCTATCACTGTTGTTCCCTGTGGACTTCCCGTAAGTAGCCTTTGGTTGATTTGAACCTTAAGGCTTTATCTCAATAATAACATGGGAACAATCGTCCGTCATATGCATACATGAGGACACTGAATTTGAAGAGACATTTGAAGGAGAGGAAGGGGAGGCAACAACTTTACCTTTATCTTGCACACGGGGAACACTGGTTTTAATCTGTTTGCAAGCATGAGAGGATTGAACATTAGGATTTACAGGTGGTGGAGGGGGTAATGAAAAATTGGTCCAACCACGATGGTGAGAGAATGATGAATTTACATTCTCCTGCCATCCATCATTTGCAGGAACTTCTGGTTGCAAGGACACATGAGAAGGCACATGAATACCAGGGATATTTTGAGGCTGGAAGGGAGGTATCTTTGGTCAGGTTTGAACTATCCCTTGCCCAATCTAGTTGAAGAACCCATCTTGAAACAACTGGTTCAACTCCTGGGGGTCAACATCAAAATGAATAGAGAATATAGGCCTTCTAGGCCCTCTGTTCCAGTTACCTCTTACTCTATTATTTCTTCCATGACTACCCCTGCTGAAGAAAATCATCCTGTATGCAGAAATTCATTAGTAAATATCCCTTAATAGACCATACATGACATCCTGTTTTCATGAAACAAAGTTTGGCTCAAAAATTGACATGAGACCCATGCAAATCAATCCATAACAAATTAATTAATAATTACCAAGTGAGAAGGGGGTGGATAGGGTTCATGGGACATATGGAAGGATTGTAATGAGAAAAAAAGTGGTAGCATGATAGGGGACAAATACATGAGTACTGATCAACAATTCATTAAATAAATTAACTATGTAATCAATACCTAAAATATCAGTTGCCACCTATTTCTGTGTCATATCTTTTGTCACTATTATACATGGTTTTTAATTTATTTTATAGAATAGGGCGTGTAAAAATGAAATTGGGATTATGAGGGGGGTATAATGAGCGAAAAAGTGATAGTATGAGAGGGAATAAAATATGGATACTATTCATAAAATAAATCAAATCAAACAACAACCACAACTCTGTTCAGACCTCATAATCCAATAAGCATTACTTTTAAACCAAAACCATTTAACTGTCACTTCTTTACAGAATGCTTGCTGACTTCAAACAAAACAATTCATATGCCCAAAATATTCAATCATAGCAGCCTTTGCATCCATAAAACTTATACAATAGTCATAATAATGTCATTTCCATATTTATAATAACATTATAATCCTTTGAGCCACAATCTTTCATATTCCAATGCTAAACCCTTTTTTCTCTTAAAACCAAACAAAAATATACACAATGATTCCAACCATCCACATCCAATGTTTATTCCTTAAACTCAAATAAGAATAGGTCCAATATTAACCACCATTTGTCGACTTTCTAACATTGTTTGACACAATCCACTGGCATTAAAACTCATAATAAGGCACCAATTCAATCACACACATGCACTTATCAACATAAGTCTTGATTTGAAATAACATTCAACCAATAACATGCAAATATGAGACTAATATTCTCATAAATTAAACATGTACAAACTTCTTTTAAAAGAAATTCCCAACAAGAGACAAAGCCAAATAGTGCCCAAGGAGAAACATAACCAAGTTGTGCTAAAAACACCAAGCACACATAGGTGTCTCTTTTAACCTTGATGAGACCAATACCGTGTTTAAGGTTTAACACATCAAATGGAAGTAAGAATGAATAACTCGATCAAATGAAAAATTCTTCAGGGACGCGGATAACTCGTGCCCTTTAAAAAATAAATAAATTTAGCACAGAGAATAACAATAGATGGCTCAATCAAGAGATAGTCTTCGAAGACACAGATAACTCATGCCCTTTTAAAATCAATACATACACATAACATTTAACCAAAAATCTTGAAAGCGAGGGTTACCAAAACATAACAGTCAAGCACCTACAATTGAGACAAGAGGAAGCAAATTCTTAAAAAAACTGTGAGGGGAATGCCCGAGCAAAACCTGTGGTCAACCAAACTTATACAAGCTTCCATTTGAAATCCTGGGTAATGCTAAAACCCGTCTGTCCAATCTTTTCCAGCAACAATGATAATAAAGGAAATTCCATGACAAATAACAGCTCGGGGCTCGGACAAAACATGGAAGCACAGTCCAACTCTTAACAAATTGCATTGCAACCTGGAGGAATGAAACATATCAACCATTGAGACGAAAAGGAGTGTCAAAAATTAATACCAAGACTAGTTGTAAAACCCATGTGCCAAAACTCAGATCTTGCTAAACCATAATCATAATTTTTCACAGAGAACCAGAACAAAAACCCCAAGCTGACCGAACATGTTTTTACCAATAAACCAATACACATGCTACACACAACAAAAATATCCATTCCTTTTCTTTAAAATGCCAACAGTCTAGATCATTCACAGAAGAAACCATATACACAACATTGATACACAGTAAAAAAATTTAAGAAAAACACATACCTCAAGCAATTCTGAGCCAAAATTTATTCATAACACATAGGAACCATCATGGATGGAAAATAAAGGAACCATACCTGGAAAAGATTGCTCGAGGGGAAGAGTTAGACTATTTACTTCTTTCACAACCAAAAATTGCGGAGCATCAACAACCACTAGAGCTGAAAAACCAAATGCAAGTATGGCTAGGGTGACAGGGTCGAGGGTTGTTTGAGTGACATGCAGTAAATGCATGTCACTTCCTTCCCCATCCTCATTCAGTTCGACGTACAATCCAACCAATCCACCATAACATTAACCATTACATCAAACAATATCCCATTGATATATCCATTACATAGTGCGCCACCCTAAGTCATGTCAAAATATTTTAACAATAACCATATGCTATAATGTTATCACATATTCCTCACGCATAACCTTTAATCAAAGCGCATAAGTTTAGAAACAAGGGTCTATACACCCTTATTTTATCACAATTACATATAACCTTAGGGCTTGAGTATAGTCCTTTTTTTCTTTTGTTTAAGCTCCCATATCATCCTTTTGTAAAAAATCATATGTGAAATAATCAATCAATGTTTAATGCATAAACATAGAACCTGTAAACATATTCCTTTTATCCATAGTACAACCATAATTTGTGAGTGCCCATCAAAACCATCTATCCATGCAACAATTAACCAACCATCTTATGTTGTCATAACGATTAAAACCATGACTTGAATCATCCATTGTAGAAGACTGTGCTGACATCATTATAGAAACAAACAAAAATATAAGTGCAACACATCCATCATAGTGCCACTAGTCTACAAAGGGGTCCCACCTACTAGTTTATTATTATTATTATAAATAAACAATAAAGCTTGAAATCATTTGCGAGCAATATTCATCGTTGCAATTTTAAACGTCAACAAACTGGCGACTCCACAGGGAAATTTGTTTCCAACAGATTAAGAACTCAGATTGTCTGGTTTCACAGACTAGGTGGACATTAGATAAAGGAAATAGACATCAAAATGATTATGCAACAAGGGGAAGTGAGCGGTTTAAGGGAAACATGATTTGGGATTTTGGGAATAACTCATGGAAAGTGTTACGTATGAGGGGGCTTCTCCCTATATGCATAATCATTCGATTAATCATAGTGAAAGAATTCTTGGCTTAAAGGAGAAAAAATTTCTGGTATGCTCTTTTGAATCTCAGAGCAGAGGGAAGAAAAGGAAAGAAGAAATATGGATAAAAAACCAACTATCTTATCTAACAATAGTTGAAGCAGATAACAATTTAAATGATGTCTTCAAAGGGGAACATCATGACAGATGTGTAACCTGATTGTTATTGATTAACAATACTTGTAGAATACCGTCCTTGTGGAAAAACTGATCCAAAATTTTATTTCTGACAAGAAAAGAAGTCAATAAAAGAGATAAAACAACAAAAACAAAACATCATAAAGAAATACCAAAAAAGTAGAATCAAAGCGATAAAACAAAACTATAATACAAAAAAAATTCCATACAACATCTAAACTTTCAAGTTTGTTCCACATAGTGTTTTAAGTGGGAACCGTTGGTTCTTTAGGAAAACAATCACTCTTCCAAGTCCTTTAGGATATAGGAGTTTGCACCCAGGACAAAAGTGATCTTAAAAGGACCCAACCATAACTTTTGGAACTTTGAATGCCTTCCTCTATCAACATGAGATGAATCCCACATCAAGACATTCTCATTAACCTTAAATTTGACAACCTTTGTACTTTTATTGAAATATCTTTTAACAATTTGNCATTGAGACGAAAAGGAGTGTCAAAAATTAATACCAAGACTAGTTGTAAAACCCATGTGCCAAAACTCAGATCTTGCTAAACCATAATCATAATTTTTCACAGAGAACTAGAACAAAAACCCCAAGCCGACCGAACATGTTTTTACCAATAAACCAATACACATGCTACACACAACAAAAATATCCATTCCTTTTCTTTAAAATGCCAACAGTCTAGATCATTCATAGAAGAAACCATATACACAACATTGATACACAGTAAAAAAATTTAAGAAAAACACAGACCTCAAGCAATTCTGAGCCAAAATTTATTCATAACACATAGGAACCATCATGGATGGAAAATAAAGGAACCATACCTGGAAAAGATTGCTCGAGGGGAAGAGTTAGACTATTTCCTTCTTTCACAACCAAAAATTGCGGAGCATCAACAACCACTAGAGCTGAAAAACCAAATGCAAGTATGGCTAGGGTGACAGGGTCGAGGGTTGTTTGAGTGACATGCAGTAAATGCATGTCACTTCCTTCCCCATCCTCATTCAGTTCGACGTACAATCCAACCAATCCACCATAACATTAACCATTACATCAAACAATATCCCATTGATATATCCATTACATAGTGCGCCACCCTAAGTCATGTCAAAATATTTTAACAATAACCATATGCTATAATGTTATCACATATTCCTCACGCATAACCTTTAATCAAAGCGCATAAGTTTAGAAACAAGGGTCTATACACCCTTATTTTATCACAATTACATATAACCTTAGGGCTTGAGTATAGTCCTTTTTTTCTTTTGTTTAAGCTCCCATATCATCCTTTTGTAAAAAATCATATGTGAAATAATCAATCAATGTTTAATGCATAAACATAGAACCTGTAAACATATTCCTTTTATCCATAGTACAACCATAATTTGTGAGTGCCCATCAAAACCATCTATCCATGCAACAATTAACCAACCATCTTATGTTGTCATAACGATTAAAACCATGACTTGAATCATCCATTGTAGAAGACTGTGCTGACATCATTATAGAAACAAACAAAAATATAAGTGCAACACATCCATCATAGTGCCACTAGTCTACAAAGGGGTCCCACCTACTAGTTTATTATTATTATTATAAATAAACAATAAAGCTTGAAATCATTTGCGAGCAATATTCATCGTTGCAATTTTAAACGTCAACAAACTGGCGACTCCACAGGGAAATTTGTTTCCAACAGATTAAGAACTCAGATTGTCTGGTTTCACAGACTAGGTGGACATTAGATAAAGGAAATAGACATCAAAATGATTATGCAACAAGGGGAAGTGAGCGGTTTAAGGGAAACATGATTTGGGATTTTGGGAATAACTCATGGAAAGTGTTACGTATGAGGGGGCTTCTCCCTATATGCATAATCATTCGATTAATCATAGTGAAAGAATTCTTGGCTTAAAGGAGAAAAAATTTCTGGTATGCTCTTTTGAATCTCAGAGCAGAGGGAAGAAAAGGAAAGAAGAAATATGGATAAAAAACCAACTATCTTATCTAACAATAGTTGAAGCAGATAACAATTTAAATGATGTCTTCAAAGGGGAACATCATGACAGATGTGTAACCTGATTGTTATTGATTAACAATACTTGTAGAATACCGTCCTTGTGGAAAAACTGATCCAAAATTTTATTTCTGACAAGAAAAGAAGTCAATAAAAGAGATAAAACAACAAAAACAAAACATCATAAAGAAATACCAAAAAAGTAGAATCAAAGCGATAAAACAAAACTATAATACAAAAAAAATTCCATACAACATCTAAACTTTCAAGTTTGTTCCACATAGTGTTTTAAGTGGGAACCGTTGGTTCTTTAGGAAAACAATCACTCTTCCAAGTCCTTTAGGATATAGGAGTTTGCACCCAGGACAAAAGTGATCTTAAAAGGACCCAACCATAACTTTTGGAACTTTGAATGCCTTCCTCTATCAACATGAGATGAATCCCACATCAAGACATTCTCATTAACCTTAAATTTGACAACCTTTGTACTTTTATTGAAATATCTTTTAACAATTTGYTGTCTTCTCTTTATGTTATCCAAGGAAAATGTCCTTTGTTCCTCTAAAGCYAAGAGTGCATCTATCCTTTGAGTGATATTGGAAGAATTTAACTCTTCAACCTGTAGCATCAACCTTAGAGAAGAAAGTTCCATCTTGGTAGTCATAATGGCTTCTTGACCATAAAMAAKCTGGAAGGGAGTGCAACCAGTGCTCACCTTGGTGGTAGTGTGATCTGCCAAAAGGGCGTAAGTGAGGAGAGTGTGCCATTGACGAGGCTTATCTTCAATGAGACTCTTGAMAWTTSTAACCAGATTTTTGTTAGTAGACTTGGCTTGCCCATTTCCTTGGGGATAATAAGCTTATGAGGTAAAATGTTTAACCCCCAGTTTATCTAGAAACCGAGTCATCTTAGCAGAAATAAAATCGGGACCATTGTCTATAACAATTTCCAAAGGAAGGAAAAATCTGGAGAAAATATTACTTTCAAGGAAAGAAATCACCCACTCATCCTGCGAATGCTTAAGTGGGACGACTTTAGTCCATTTCATAAAATAGTCTGTGGCTGTCAAGATCAAAACTTTCCCTACTGAAGATGCAGGATTAATAGGACCAATAAATTCTAGACCCCATTTTGAAAAAGGAAAGTCAAGGAGGAAAAGTTGTAAAGGCATGTCATAAAGACATTCTTTCCTAGCGAACTTCTGGCACTTGTCACAAGATCATGAAAAATTATAAGAATATCAAAAAATTGAAGGCCAATGGTACCCTTTCTTGATAATTTTAAAAGCAGTAGTTTTAGCAGAAAAGTGGCCTCATACATGAATAACATAATTTGAAGATCCATGGGTCTCTTGTAACAATTTTTGTGCTTCCTCATTATTCACACAACGAAGTAACATACCATCGACAAATATCCTAAACAAGAAGTCTCCTAACATGACATATCTGGAAGATTCAAGACTAAGCCTTCTCCTTTGATGAGTATCTCAGTTATCTAGACATCTCTGATTTTGCAAGTAATACACCAGAACTTTATACCAGGGATGTTCAACTACATGAAGGATTTTACTGTCAATGTAAAATAGTGCCGACTATCTTGTTCATCAATTTGTTCAATTGCTTCTGCATCCTGAGCTAAGTGAAGGGCTAAGTCACGTCCCTTAATGGTTTTAGAAGTCATGATGGTTAGATCATGATTCTGGATCTTGGAAAGCTAATGTGCAAGCTTTCCTGAAAGATACTTCCGTGAGAGAAAAAACTTGACAACAGGTAAAGGGACTTTTACTAGCATGTGCTTACCTAAGATAAAGTGGCAAAATTTCTCAACAACTTTAAAAAGAGCGAACACATGTTTTTCAATATAAGAATATTTGAATTCATCATCTGACAAGCTTTGACTCATGTAAGCTACTAGTTTTTTGTTAGCTTGGTCATCACATTGTATGAGGATAACATATACTGCATCCTATGTGGCATTAGTATATATAATAAAATCTTTCTCAAAATATGGCTTCGCCAAAACCGGTGCAGAACTGATTGCCTTCTTGATCCTTACGAAAACATTTTTGACATCATCAGTCCAAGAAAAGGAGAAATCTTTCTTAAGAAGATTGTGAATTGGTTTGATCATTACAACAAAATCAGGAACAAACCCACGAACAAAGTTGATAATACCCATAAAGGCTTGAACCTCCTTTTTGGAAGTAGGGGCAGGAAGTTTTAGGATAGAAACAATCCTTTCAGGATCTATGCTTATTCCTGAATCATAGACAATGTTCCCAAGGAGCTTTCCCTTGGTAATGCCGAAGATAGAGTTAGAAGGATTTAAAGAAATACCGAATTTCCTGCATCGCATGAGAACCTTTCTAAGATGACCAAAATGATCTGATCAATTTTTTGAATATACAGTTAAGTCATCAAGATAAATCTGAATAATTTTTTCAATAAGATCGTCAAAAGCTATTTGCATAGCTCTTTGGAAAGTGGCACCTACATTAGATAAGACAAAAGACATACTTTCATAAGAGAATATTCTCCAATGTGTAATAAAAGTGGTTTTATATTTATCTGTCTTTTTACCTTGATCTGATTATAACCAGAAAAATGTCAAGTAAGGACATCATTTGTGACCCTGCAACTTGATGCAAAATCATTTCCATATTAGGGAGAGAAAAACGGTCTTTCACGCTATCTCTATTCAATGTGCGTAAATCAACGCACAACTGGATCTGAACAGTTGTTTTTCGAATGGAAACCAAATTAGAAACCCACTTAGAATACTTAACATGGACAATTATCCTTTCGAATGGTTGCTTCAAGTGCAGGGTTAATGGGTCTTTGTTTTTTCCTAACCAGTTTTATGCCCTCCTTGATAGGGATGGTATGCTGTATAAGAGAAGAATCAAAACCATGAATATCCTCATAAGACCAAGAAAAAACATCTTGAAATTCATGAAGTAACTCAATGAACTTAATTTTTTATTCATCAGAACATTGGGCACCTATATTAACATTCTTTGGACAATCGGCTGTCCCAATGTTCAAGGAAATGGTTTCTCCCACTTTCCTTTTCGACTCCTCTTCTTTATGTTTTTCTTTGTTGCCTACATCACTCGATGAAAATGAACTTTCTAGAGGAGTCAAGCTCTTCAAAATTTTATTGTCTTCCATGGATATAATCTCCTTGGGATTATATGGTTCATTTTGTATGAAAGCACAAATGATTTTATCACTAGGGAAGACCTTCCATGACTCTACATTATCAGGGATATGATGATGATACAAAGATTGAAAAGTGCAATCAGGTCTTTGCGGTAGAAGTTTCCGAGTAGGAGAGGCTGCAAAAACAGATAACCTATCAACCATTGAATTCAATTCCCTTTTAACATGAGTGACGTTAAATGATAGTAAGTTCGATATAAGCACCCAAACAGTTTGGGTGTAGCATTTCATTAACTTGTTACTAGGAGAATATATCTTACGTACAAGGTTTACAACAAGTTCGGAGTCCCCAAAAACTGTAAGGTGACCACAACCTAAATTATAGGAATTTTCAATTCCTAGCAGTAATGCTTCAAATTTGGTGACATTGTTAGTGCAAGAAAATTCTAACCTATAAGAAAAGTTGTGAATTTTACCTACAGGAGAGTACAAGATAATACCAACTCCGTTTTCTTCATTGGAGCATGAACCATCAAAGTGCATATGCCACATCCCATCCTCTAGATCGATTTGTTCCAAGGTATTGTTGTCCTCATCGACAAAGATGGAGTACACCCCTAATTCCTCCTCGATATAATTTACATTAGGCTGGGGAATGATTTCTATATAAGGTGAAATTCTTTCCTCCCTTAGGACTATGATGTTCTTCCCATTTCGAGGAACAAATAAGTGTGTCCCGTCGAGTGAGAGGTATCCACCTGTCAAAGCTTTCTAGTCTCTTCCTAATATGATTGAATAATTACTCATTGGCATGTCAATTACTTGAATATTAAGGGTTGTCCTTATTTCAGGATGTGCGCACAAAACCAAGGTCATGTTCTTGATCTCACCTATGGTCAATTGTTGTAAACTATTATAAGAGAGCATACTTCTGGCATTTTAATTTGTACAAGACACACCTATCTCTTCCATAATAATTTTCGACATTACGCTTGGGCCTGAACCGCCGTCAATCAGACAACAATGGGCTATTTCGTCCATAATATTTACATAAATGAAAAATGGAGGATTTTTTACAGAGTGGCTAAAATTATTTACACCTACTTTATTTACAATTGAGTCCTCTTCATCTACCTCTTCAGAGATATTGGCTATGGTGGAATTTTTTTCTTCCATGAAAATTTTCAGATGCTTTTGTTACTCAGGGACGACAACTATGTCCAGGAGAGTAGCATCGGCCTTAATATTATCCAAATGATGAGAATGTTATATTTGGAAGAGGGAAGAGGGGAGGGAGTTCCTTGACTATCACAAGTTTTAGTAACTTGTACAGTAGCAGCTGGTGAATATGAGCTTGGGCTAGAAGAAGTATGAGGGGGGATCATATTTTCCTTTTGAAGCATAAGATTTGTTCCTAGTATTTATGATCATGACATCCTCTGGTTCTGCGAAATATAGAACAAAAATGGTAGTTTCATGTCTTTTGCGAAATATTTTGTCTCTGGCACTCTTCTTTACCTCACAAGTACTTTCCTCGTGGTGTTCCTCACAAAATTTGCACCAACTGTGAGGCATAATGGCTTTAAGATGAAAGTTGTTTTCACTTGAATTCCTAAAGGGTGGCGAAGAAGAAGAGGAGGCTCTAGGAGTAAGTGAAGGGAAGTTTCCTTTCCGCTCATACTTTATCATTCAATTATTCATATCTTGTACAAGCTATAAGATGGTGGACATGTCCATTTGTTTAATTAAGTCTCCCTTGGGAAGACCTGTTCTTTCAAGATGTTCTTCATACTCTAAACAAGTATGCAGAATGGAACCAAGATTGTCGATGGATTTTTCTTCAATCCTATGATGACAAGGGAAGGTAGAGCATTATAGTAATGAATAAAAGAGGCTTGGTTCTGGGGGTGAATAAGTTCAGGGATCTGATTATATAACTTGATGAAACATAAATTGAAAGACTTGATAGTCTCAGCATCCTTATACACAATGTTATTGTATTCCCGTAATTGTTTGGTAGGGCTCTTAGACTGCCCATAATTTGATTTGAACCAGTAAACTAACTCTTCCCAAGTGGAACAAATCTTGGGAGGAATATCAAAGAAATATTCCGCTACTTTCCCTTCCAGGGAATTAACAAATAAGCGCATACAAGTATCATTGTCATTAGCTCCTATATTGTGACATGAATTAGAGAATGCCACCAAGTGTTCATTAGTAGTGACTGTGTTATTTACAGAAAAATTAGGGAGATGCTCTTTGAATTTAGGAAGTGGACGAGTAGCAGGTGCTAGGTTTAGAGGGGAGGATACATGCCACGGGGCAGTAGTAGCATCCTCTTTGAATTGAAAGAGCCCATACTTTTTAATGACCTTGGAAGGGTTTGCAGTTGATTGGAATGGAATTTGATGACTATACAAGTTTCCAATCACTGATGAGGCTAAGGTTTGAGAAGTTGAGGCACCTCCAGTGCCACCATAGCCACCACCAGATGCCATTTTGTGAATGATGGGTGGGGGTGAGAAAGGTGAACTCGTTGAATAAAAAACAATTCTCCTTAGAGGGATTTGTTGGGTTGACAAAATAATGCTCTTTCTTCCTATTTCAGTGATAGGAGTGATTTCAGGAGACAATCCTCTTCTTCTCCTAGAGATACAAGGATTTAAGGACATGAAAAGAGAATCAAAAATTTAGGGAAGAGAGAGATTATAAATGATTCCTAGGATGCCTTTGTCTGGCCTCCCAACGTTCCCGAACACTTATGTCTTGTTCTATTACTGCCCATGAGCGTTTAAGCTCAACTTGAGTATAAGCAATGTCTAAGATGGTATTGAATAATGTTAGAGCAATGTTGGTTTGGTCTTTAATACCAGACTCAATATTGGGCCGCCTTGTAACTGATACTGTCATGAAGAAAAGAAAACAATCAAAGAATCAAAAGAAAAAACATAAAAATATTCAATGATAATGCAAATTCAATCAACCATAGAGATATGGAAGACTTCCCCAGTATGGCCACCAAATAAATGTTGAGGAAAAGATATGAATTATCTTACTCAAGAATTTTCGAATCTTGTCTAGCTAGGACAAGATAGTCGAGAATATCACCCTATGATTTATAGCCTCATAAATAATTTCCCAATCCACAAGTATTAATTACCAAGGCTTAGGCTAATTTGTTAACGAAAAGAATTCTGCAAAAATAAAATAAAATTTTATTTTTAGTTCATAAACATATAGACATTACATAAAGTAAATATGGAGATCGAAAAACAAAAGTGACCAAGTCATAAATACACACAAATGAGACAAAATATCAATCCGATTTATTTCATTCCAAGAAATCAAAAGTGTTTTTCTCTTTACAAAACCCCTGTGAGGTCATGGCTCAAAGTATAATTTAGAGATCCCCGATGAAAACCATACAAAAGGACTCTGACAAGAAGTAAAAACTGAATTTTATAATCTGGATCAGCTTGCCATAGGCTACTGCCAATTTGAGTCTGCACAATATCCTTTATCAACTATGAAATTTAATCCATAAACAAACAAGTATACACAGACTATCAAAGATATATCAACACCTCTAAGACAAGCATTTGAATGATATGGTTCATCTTTGAACCTTTCTATCTACAATAAGACCCTGATATAAAAAAGGGAATTAGGACTTGAATAACTTAAGAATGAATGAAAACTTTACTATCTCATCTAAACAAAAGAGAAAACTTTAGTCTTGCTTTCTCCTTCTATTCTCCTTTTGTTCTTCCTTCTCATTTGGCTTTTATGCATTCCAAATAAGTTGAAGTAGTTCAACTACTTTCTTTAGTTAAGTTAGTTAAACTTAACTAATTTTAGTTTAGGAGAAGTAATAATAATAATAATAATAGTTGAGGGTCTTTATTTAATAGTAACTAAGTAGGTGGGACCCCTTGTGACTCCCTTCTTTTATTCTTTTCAAAAATAAACACAATTAGATAATCATTTAAACACATGCCGCCTTGTAGTTCCCATAAATACTTCCAAAATTTGAATATTAAATATCATAAATAATTCAAATCATATCCACAACCATGTAAATAACCACATTATCCAAAAAAATATCTTGTTGTCCAAAACTCTCTACAGACCACTGTCTTCAACAACTCAATCATATAACACATAAATTAAAATCCATACTTTCCACTTTGAGAGACAATCTTTCTTCTATCACTCCTATCCCCTTTGGACTTCTCAGAAGTAGCCTTTGGTTGATTTAAACCTTGAGGCTTTATCTCACTAATAACATGGGAACAATCGTCCTTCAGATGCATACATGAGGACACTGATTTTGAAGAGACATTTGAAGGAGAGGAAGGGGAGGAAACAAATTTACCTTTATATTGCACATGGGGAACACTGGTTTTAAGCCGTTTTCTAGCTTGAAGGGATTGAAAAAGTGAATGCACATGGGAAATTTTAACATTAGGATTTATAGGTGGTGGAGGGGGTAATGAAAAATTGGGCCAGCCAGGATGGTGAGAGACTGTCGATTTGACAATCTCCTACCATACATCATTTGTAGGAACTTCTGGTTGTAAGGACACATGAGGAGGCACATGAATACCAGGGATATTTTGAGGCTAGAAGGGAGGTCTCTCTAGTCAGGGTTGAATTATCCCTTTCCCAATCCAGTTGAAGAATCCATCTTGAAACAATGGTTCAACTCCTGGAGGTCAACATCAAAATTAATAGAGAATCTAGGCCTTCTAGGCCCTCTGTTCTAGTTACCTCTTCCTCTATTATTTCTTCCATGGATGCCCCTGTTGAATAAGATTATCCTGTATGTAGCAATTCATTAGTAACTATCCCTTAACAGACCATACATGACATTCTATTTGCATGAAACAAAGTTTGGCTCAGAAATTGACATGAGATCCATGCAAGTCAATCCATAATAAATTATTTAATAATTTCCAAGTGAACAGGGGGTGGATAGGGTTCATGGGACATATGGAAGGATTTTAATGACTGAAAAAGTGGTAGCATGACTGGGGACAAATACACGAGTACTTCTCAACAATTCATTAAATAATTTAACTACGCAATAAATACCAAAAATATCAGTTGCCACCTATTTCCGTGTCATATATTTTGTCACTGTTATACAAAGTTTTTAATTTATTTTATAGAACAAGGTGTGTAAAAATGAATTTGGGATTATGAGGGGGGTATAATGAGTGAAAAAGTGATAGTATGAGAGGGAATAAAATATGGATACTGTTCATAAAATAAATCAAATCAAACAACAACCACAACTCTGTTCAGACCTCATAATCCAATAAGCATTACTTTTAAACCAAAACCGTTTAACTATCACTTCTTTACATAATTCTTGCTGACTTCAAACAAAACAATTAATATGCCTAGAATACTCAATCATAGCAGCCTTTGCATCCATAAAACTTATACAATAGTCATAATAATGTCATTTCCATATTTATAATAACGTTATAACCCTTTGAGCCACAATCTTTCATATTCCAATGGTAAACCCTTTTTCCTCTTAAAACCAAATACAAATATACATAATGATTTCAACCATCCACATCCAATATTTATTCCTTAAACTCAAATAAGAATAGGCCCAGTATTAACCACCATCTTTTGACTTTCCAACACTGTTTGACACAATTCACTGGCATTAAAACTCATAATCGGGCCCCGATTCAATCACACACAGGCGCTTATCAACATAAGTCTTGATTCGAAATAACATTCAACCAATAACATGCAACTCTGAGCCTGATATTCTTGTAAATTAAACATGTACCATATTCATTTAAAATAAATGCCCAACAAGAGATAGAGCCAAATCGTGCCCGAGGAAAAACATAACCAAGTCATGCTCAACAAACCAAGCACACATAGGTGTCTCTTTTAACCTTGATGAGACCATGATCGTGTTTAGGGTTTAACACAACAAATGGAAGTAAGAAAAAATATCTTGATCAAATGAAAAATTCTTCATGGACGCGGATAACTCGTGCCCTTTAAAAAAAAATAAATTATCACAGAGAAGTAACAACAGATGGATCAATCAAGAGATAGTCTTCGAAAACACATAAAACTCGTTACATTTTAAAATCACCACAAACACATAACCTTTAACCAAAAATATTGATAGTGAGGGTTACCAAAACATAACAGTCAACCACCTCCAACTGAGACGGGAGGAAGCAAATTCTTGAAAACACTGTGAGGGGAATGCTCGAGCACAACCCGTGGTCAACCAAACTTATACAAGCTTCCAATTAAAATTCTGGGTAACGCTAAAACCCGACTGTCCAATATTTTCCAACAACAATGATAATAAAGGAAATTCCATGACAAATGACAGCTCGAGGCTCGGCCAAAACATGTCTAGCACAATCCAACTCTTAACATCTTGCATTGCAACTTGGAGGAACGAAACATATCAACCATCGAGACGAAAAGGAGTGAAAAAAATTAACACCAAGATTGGTTGTAAAACCCATGCACCAAAACTTAGAGCTTTCTAGACCATAATCATAATTTTCCACAGAGAACCAGACCAAAAACCCCAAGCTGACCGAATATGTTTTTACCAATAAACCAATGCACATGCTACACACAACAAGAATATCCATTCATTTTCTTTAAACCACCAACAATCTAGAGTATTCACAAAAGAAACCATAAGAACAACACTGATACACAGTCAGAAAATTTAAGAAAAACACAGGCCTCAAGCAATTCTAACCCAAAATTTATTCATAACACAGAGGAACCATCATGGATGGAAAATAAAGGAACCATACGTGGAAAATATTGCTCGAGGGTAAGAGTTAGACTGTTTCCTTCTTTCACAACCAAAAATCGTCGAGCATCAACAACCACCAGAGCCGAAAAACCAAATACAAGTATGGCTAGGGTGACGGGCTCGAGGGTTGTTTGAATGATGT
Organism: Picea glauca; assembly: GCA_000966675.3. NCBI lineage: Eukaryota > Viridiplantae > Streptophyta > Pinopsida > Pinales > Pinaceae > Picea > Picea glauca. The sequence continues at coordinate 30,819 of JZKD02S2180328.1, forward strand.
GCAGTAAATTCACGTCACTTCCTTCCCTGACCTCTTTCAATTCGATGTACAAGCCAACCAATCCACCATAACATTAACCATTAAATCAAACAATATACCATTGCTATATCCATTACATAGTGTGCCACCCTAAGTCATGTCAAAATCTTTTAACAATAACCATATGCTATAACATTATCACATATGCCTCACATGTAACCTTTAATCAAAGCGCATAAGTTTAGAAACAAGGGTCTATACACCCTTCTTTTATCACAATTACATGTAACCTTAGGGCTTGAGTATAGTCCTTTTTTCCTTTTGTTTAAGCTCCCATATCATCCTTTTGTAAAAAATCATATGTGAAATAATCAATCGATGTTTAATGCATAAACACAAAAACTGTGAAAATAATCCTTTTATCCATAGTACAACCATAATTTGCAAGTGACCATCAAAACCATCTATCCATGCAACAATTAACCAACCATCTTATGTCGTTAAAACGATTAAAATCACGACTTGAATCATCCACTGTAGAAGACTGTGCTGGCATCATTATAACAACAAACAAAAATATAAGTGCAACACATCCATCATAGTGCCACTAGTCTACAAGGGGGTCCCACCTACTAGTTTATCATTATTATTATAAATAAATAATAGAGATTGGAAATCATTTACAAGCAATATTCATCGTTACGATTTTAAATGTCAACAATAGGTAAATGATGGTTTATCGTAGGAAGTTTATGTATTGGATGGACCATGATATTCTCCACGGTGTTTAATGTCATGAAGCCCATTTAAAGGCCTACTAGACTCCATTTAAAAATGCCTCATCTGGCTTGATCTTTGACCAACTTGGTAAGATTGTCCAAGTTAATAATATATATCTATTTGATTTTGGTTTTCCCAGTAAAGGTTTTCTAGGGTAAAATGAGCATGTCCATTTGTTTGTTTGTTTCTGTTTATTTTTCTTCTGTCATTGTGATTGATATTTTAATATCCCTCACTTAATCTGTATAAGAAAGGGAGGACATGGTATTTAGTTGTAGCAAGTGACAATGATTCATAAGATCATGTTGTATATTGAAGATGAACCTATCTTATGTCTTTGTACTTGTTTTTATGCAAGGGAGGAAGGTGTTAGCGTTTTTGTGAGGAAAATCATAGAGGAGAATTGAATTTCCAGGTTGAAGTCCTTGTGTGAGAAGGACCTAGGCTATGTGGAAAAGAAACTCTAGAGGAGACTTAGAGTGATTTGCTTGTGGATCTTGTGTAAGGTAAGCTTGGAGAAAGATCAAAGGTGGATTTCTTGGTGTTTTTGCTATCTTGTTGTTGAGACTTTGAAGTGGCTATGAGTAGCTTAGTATGCTGCTTTGTGAGTTATGTATGATGATTTAACATAACTATGAGAATATTTCGGTGAGTGATTTGACAAGTAAATAGAATTTAAGAGGGTAGATTTGTGGTATAACACATTTTCTATTTATAAGTTATTTTCAGATTTGTTGTATTGTTGATGGTTGAAAAAATTTCGCCAACAAAAACAAGGGAGAATTGATCGATGGAAAGTTCCAATCAGACTCACTCTCATTTGGGCTAGCAATCTACACTAGTATGTGGGCCCAGTTTCCACCAAAAGGGTTGGATACGATGTACTATCGATCTAATTGAGAGTATTTAATATAAGGATTTAAAATCTATTTTATGTATAGTATATATAATAACTATAATTAATACTATATCTAACTAATATTTATATCCTAGATAGCTAGGAGTTAATTTATTTTAATTAGACATAAGTAGAAAGATCAATTATTGAATCTAAGGAATTAATTCACACGATTCAATAAAACTTTGCATGCATATACATATATTTCTATTTTTGAATAAATGGTTATTCAAAAAATATGATCAAAGTATTCATGTATTCAATAAATATTTACCACAAAAGTCACCAATTCACGAAAGAAATTTCATGAAATGAAAGAATATGCAGAAATCTCAACTTACAAAAATGTTTATTGAACAATCTTATGCATTATCTACCGAGTTATGGAAGAACACTATTGGGGGTGTGAGGAGAAAGCTATGGACCTGGGATTGTCCCCTAAATACCAAACTATTTACGTGGCTTCTCATTGAAAACAAATTGCTTACCTGGAACAATTTGCGCAAGCGAGGTTGGCAAGGGCCTGGCCTGTGTGCACTTTGTAGAGGTAATGAGGAATAAATTTTCCACCTATTTGTTGAATGTCCTTTTACTAGTTATGTTTGGGAAAATATTTTAACTCACTACAAGCTAGCTGCTGGGTGGTAAGGTACCACAGTTTGAGATTGTTTTGAATTATGGGCTAAAAGGTATTATAGTTACCACACTCTGCTTGTTTTCATTTTTTGGCTCATTTGAAAAGAAAGAAATTTGGCTATTTTTGAAACAAAGTTTCCTTCTATGGAAAATGTAATCTTGTTATCTATTTTTGAATTGGACTTCTATAGTACCCATAAAACACAGAAAACCATCCGACATTCTATCCATATCATGCCTCAACACAGAATCATTGGATGGTTTGATGGAGCAGTGCAAAGGAATGGGGAACAAAGTGGAGCGGGGGGGGGGTTGTTATAAAACTCAATTATCATATTGTCTACATGTGGACTCTTAATTGTGGTGGCGACACTAACACAAGAGATGAACTTATGGGCGCATGGGCTGTTCTCACATTGGGAAAAATACTATCTATCACAGATATCCATGTCATTGGGGATTCCAAAATTATTATTGATTGGCTCAATAATATTGGTTCACTGCAGGTCATTACCATAGAATGTTGGAAAGACCGGGTAAGGAATCTCATCAAGCACTTTTCTGTCATCACTTTCTCCCATGTTTACAAAGAAGAAAATCAAGAAGCCGATACATTATCAAAAAAATCTCTATCCGAGTGCCCTGGAGCTATAACATACAATCAGTGGAATGATGGTAAAGAGGGACCAATAATTTTTCTTAAGATGTTCTAGCTTTCCTAAATGGTCTTTAATATGTAGTATGTATGAGATTTTTTTGATGTTTTGGGGTATGTATGTAATGTCAAAAACTTATTTACATAAGTTCTCGACTTCATGGTTTTTATGGATAGTTAGATAATAGTTTTTATCCAAGTAGTCACATTGGTGGCTCAGTGGTATCTGGAGTCATTTGGATACGAGTTTTGTTATGTATATATGATGATGGTGATGGATTAAGGCATGGATTTCGTATGTAATGTGAACATGTCTATGTGTATTGATTATATATCTCAATACATAAGTTTTCAACACATCTCAATACGATTATTCCCTCAAGCAATGATATTATTCCCAATACGAACATATCTCAATACGATTATTCCCTACAAGCAATGATATTAACACAAGTTTTCATTTTCCAATTCAAGGAATTATCGTTGTATAAGAACTTTGAATTTGTTATACATGTGACTGTATTTGATTGAATATCTTGAACATGTACAATTCTTTATTCATTTGCAAGCAGATTCCCCTTTCTTTGTTTGGCCACTTCTTCCTTTATCCTTTCGTTCTGCCCGCTATCCTGTTCATCCAAATTATTCTTATTTACTAAAAACATGAAAAAATGTACAAACATGGAAATCAACATGCATATCATAAATAAATTATGTAAAATGTATTCAAAGTAAAATTATTTAAACTTGTAACTAAAAAATCAATAAAAAATTTGGTTCAATGATTTATCCTTTTTCCTATTACTCAATCCAATCCGATTTCTAGAAATATAGAATTCAATTCAACATGTCTGCAGGGGATGCAAATTTTTATTTTGACAAGGTGATCAATTGTTTTATCATCAGACAACAGTAAGAATTAATACCACATTGATGAGGTGGACGTGTGATGAAGGATTTATAAGTTAGTCATTGTATTTCGTGTGCGTGATAGAATATGGTATAAACCACAATATACTATGTGTATTTTTAGCCCTGATCATATACCATATCCATATACAAAATTATGGGATACATAACATCATAATGAGTAAACACGACTCGAATGACATGTCAGTAGTGAGTAAATGACACATAGGATAAACTTAGGTGACACGTAGGTCAAATCCTGAAGACAATCAAATTCCATTCAACACCACAAATGATAAGTGACTAACATGGATACATCTATATATACCATAGTGGTACAAATATCTAGCCATCCAGATATCTAGATGGCTCGATAAAATCCCTACAAAGTTGACCCCAGATGCCGTATTTAAAGTAGATGTGTAGAGATATTCGAAATTTGAAGCATCCGTATATGGATTCATTATACTAAAATCTAGACATCCGACTAATTCATGTTATGATTGTTGGTAATTGGTATGGATACTTTATAATGACTTTTCCTTATAGATTTCAGGCATTCTGCGAAGCAAATGAGAAGTCAAATTGGATTACACAAAAGGAAATATAATTTCAAAAGAACACCATTGAAACAAGATTTAACAAAATGAAATATGTAAAGATTTGGCAAGATGAAAAATAAACAATTAAAAAACAAAGAAACAATGAAGGGTCCTCATTATTTAATGAAAGAATCATAAAATAATAGGAGGGTTATTGTGCAGGCTACAACAATTGGCTACCAACTGGGAGAACCATTAATATCTTTCCTTATTTCTAAATGGTAACCTTTATATATGAAAAATAAAACATTAGTATTCTAATTCAACAATTATTAAAAAAAAATAGTACTCACAACTCAATACTATTTCCATAGAGCTCATTGTATTAGTTAAATTTAAAATATACATTGATTGGTTAAAAAAATAAATTTTAATTTTTTGAGTCTCATCCTCTTAAAGTTTGATGTTAGGTTCATCTTAGAAGATTAAAGTTTTGAGACATAGTTCTTGTTTGGTTCTGAATTTGGTTTATGGTTCTAGAATCTCTTTAGCTCATGACTCATTTTTGGTCCTCATCATGACTTTTCCTTGAATCGACTCCTCCCATTGCTAAACTGATGTGACTCCTCTTTCTCTTCACTCATGACCTAGTAAGCATGACTTGTTGTATTTGCTTACCTGGCCAATCATTTTTTGATTTGGAAGTGTTGCCTACTCATCAGGCAGTTCCATAGCGCCTGCCATGTTTATCATCCATCCACTCCAAGACATGATTTCCACAACTGAGACCGTGTCCCTTGTTTTCAGTGCCAAAATTTGGTTAATGTGCCTTCAAAATATCTTGCATTTATGATCCTTGGTAAAGGTTTCTTAATTTTTAAAAGTTTAACAGTGCTGCTCTGCGTAAGTTTGCCAGTTCCGATCAAGCGACCACATGTCAACTAAATCTGATGCTGTGAGAGATTCCAGGGCAAAAGTTTCCTCAATTTCATCCTATGATCGCTCTGAAGACCTCAACAGGTGTTGAATTTACAGGTATCCTGTGCAGCTCCTTTGCATATTAATTTTCTCGGGAAATTTGTGCTCGGATTTTCAATTTATTAAGCCTGCAGGGTAGTAAGGAAGCCATATTTGCATACCTGAAAACATCCTTGCCCGTGTCCATGGTTTGATTACTGTCGTTTTCTTTAACCATTGAATTCACAGGCCTGTAATAGCTTATCCTTTGTGTATGCATTGCGCTCCGTAGAGGTGCTGCTCAAATCCTCTCTGTTTTCCTTGCTCCCTTTCATCCTGTACAAAGAGCCATTCTGGATTACCCCTTCACAGTCTATGCTCTAAAAATCCTGTACAAGTCTAAAGGTCTAATTCCCATAGTCAACCTCGACTTTCTAAGCACTATCAATTTTAAGGGACATATTTGTACATTTGAAACCTCAATTGAAGCTTTCTGGTCATTAGCATCCCTTAAGCCTCCCAAGAACCCTCATTTTTGAGTCATGGAGACCTCTCAGTCGAAGAAATCACAGAAAGGTGGCAAGATAGTTAGGACAAAACCTATGGACATGCACTTTTTTGACACAGAGCCCATGGCAAGGGAGATATTTCAAAGAGCAGGATGCCTCTCTTTCTGCCAGAACATGCAGAGAGGCCATACTGAGGTAGAAAAACAATTTGTATTAAATTTTGATGGCAAGAAAACTAGATTTGGGGATTTGGAATTTGAGGAAACTGAAACCTCCATCTCAGCTGCAACAAAGATTCCCATTTCAGGTGAAAAGTGGTTGAAGGCCATGTTTTTGAGTTCACCCTTTGTTAAAGATCTCTTCAAGCCTGAATATCGATCCAATGATTTGTCTAAGAGTATGCCAAGGAATCAACTGATCGAGCAGTTTGATGGAATTTTGAAGATCATACAGAGATATTTTACTTGTGAAGGGAGATTTAACACCTTTTATCATTACCACATAAGGTTGTTGTTACATTTTACTGGTAAGATTGAGATGAATGTTCCTTATTACCTGTTGATAAGTATAGGTAAAATGTCAGATAGGGTGCAAGCCAAATCTAAGTATGTGGATTCTAGCCTTTTCCACTCTGGATTGATCATAATGTTAGTCTCTGAAGAGTTGGGAAAGAAAGATATATCATGGGAGAATTTTGTGGTTACTTCTCACTTCAAGCTGGACCCAACACCTACTCCCCAATCACAGATTGAAGTTCCTTCAACATCCACCAATACTAAAATAGGTATCAACAAGAAGAGAAAGGACAAAGCCCCTGTTTCAGAAATCAGGAAGTAGGTCATGGAAGATGAGGAGGAGACTTGCCCTTCTCCACATATAGATTTCTCACCCCCACCTCCACTAGGGTTAGAATAAGTACCTTCCTCTACCAAGTTGAAATCTAAGATAGGAAATAATATTCTCTTTCCCTCTTCCCCTCCAACAGTGAAAATTAAGGGTAAAAGACATTTCACTAGGTCATTAGTTCCTAAGGAGGTTTTCAAAGAGAATTCTTTACCAGAAACCTCTATGCATAAGGAGAAAGGAAAAAGCATTCAAAATCTTGTGGAGGATAAATCAGAAACCCCTGTTCAAAGGAAGAAGGGTAAAGGTACCAAAAGACCTTTGGAGAGGAAAGATGAAGTCTTTGTGAAAGATTTTGAAGAGCCTGTGAAGAACAAAGGAGAAGCTGTTGAGCAAGAGAAGAAGCATAAAGGAAAGGGTTTTGAGAAGGCCGATGAAACACACAAGAAAATTCCTGTACAGAGGGAAGAAGAGGACGAGAAGAAGCCTGCCGAGACTGTGAATGTCTCTACTCCCCCTGGTGATCATACCTTCAAGAGGCTTATCAGACAACTTAAGGAGTCAAGAAAATAAGTTGCTAAATTGAAAAAGGAGGCCATGTCTGAAAGAGTCAAGATGACAAAGATTATGGATGGCTACAATCATACCCTTGACTTGGCAATATTTGCAGCAAGGAGGACTCAACCCCTACATAGACAACTCTAGAACCTCTACAGGCAGAACATAGGTTTCCAGGCTCAGAACAGGAAGCTAAAGGCATAACTGAAGAATTTCCAAGATGAGGTAGCCCAAAGGAATTTATAGGTGTTGGTTGAGGCTGCCATTGAAGATGACAAACCAATAGCTAAAGATAGCACAACTACATTGAAGAATCCTGCCAGTGCTAAGAAGAAGAAGAAGTATGCTGAGTCAATTGAATATACTCTTTCTACCAGAAAGAGTGTGAGGCTAAGTGTCAAGATGAAAAAACAGTTGGTAAGGGGTAAGCTTCATTTTTGGGGATTGTTCCTTTTTGGGAGGGTTAACTAATATTCAAATACTATCTTTGTGATCTATACAGGCTTCTAGGCATTTATCTATATGGATTTTGAATTTTTTCTAAGTGCTAGCTTCACTCAGTGGTAAAAGAACTACCTATGGCATAGTCAAGGCACCTAAGTAAAATGGTTTTGTCATCAATGGAAGGAAATAATCTGCTCTACACTTGTTCAAGATTCAAAGACGCTGTGTTTTGGCATTACTACCCAAACCTGTATGCAAACGCAGCGTAAGTGGCGTTGCATAAAATCACTTTGTAATATTCCACAGAGCGCATAATTGGTATATATATGCAACACAACGATGCTATCTACATGCACTACGTAATATTTGGCAGGGAGCAGGTTTACACACATGCACAACACAGGGGCCCTACATGTGCTACCTTATATTTCAACAAAGGATAAATTATGGCACATATATGTAGCACAGGGGAACTACCTTCTCTCCTTGTTCCATTTTAGGGTGCACTATCCAGAGTTGCTACTCAAGGAAGTTGCCAGAAAACACCAAGAATCTAGGAGGACTAGGCCAACAACCTTGGATAAGTTGATGATGGAGAAAATTACAGAAGTAGCAGCTGACATACTGAGGACAACTATAGGCTCCAAAAGGACACATGGAAAAACAAGAGCTGAGCAACAAAAGAGGATCAAATAAGTTTGAAGCATGACTGGATTAGTCACCAGTATTTTCCTATTTTATAGCATAGGTTGTTTTCTTAGTTGTTAGAAAAATAAATGTTTAAGAGATTTTCAAGGGAAGGAGGCCAGCTCGTACCTCCAGCTGTTGCATCCCTTTTTTTAATAAATAGATAGATCAATTGCTTTAGTAGGCTTGGATGGTTGAGCAAGGCTCCCTTTATTTTGTAATATTTTGATGAAGTGACTGCGATCTAGTGATGTACTGGACTTAAGACTTTTTGGCTAATAGAAATCAGCTTCCTTTACAATCTATTTGCTTCAGTTGATAAATGTTCATGCTTTGAAGGATTCACATGAATTATTGTGGTGATTTGATGGTGGATGTTTGATCATTATATTATCATGATGTTTATTTAGCTTTCTTAGTTTCTGATGTCAGGAAGATATTGTGATTAGAAACTTTCTTCCTTAGACTTTTGTAGACCTGATGTTTGCAGCAGTCCCTACACTCCTCTCACTCAAGTCTTCCCTCTATTCATACTTACTCCTAAACTACTGGTATAAGTTATCCAAGACCTTAATTTCTGGTGCATGCTAGCCCTATTGTCTGAGTTAGAACATTACCATTTGAGTCCTTTTCCATTTGACCCGTTAAAACACTCTATCATTCACATATAACTTGATGGGTACTGGGCTTGCCTTCCATGCAATCTGAAGGTGACTCCTAGTGCTAACAAAACCAATGTTTAACAATTTGTTGATGCATCTTGATTTTTTTTTGCTTTTTCCCGCTTTTCTTCTAATTTAATCAATGATTCAATCATTTTTTTCATTACCGAGCAATTATCATTTCTAACAGATTGTTCTAACTGCAGAGAAGGTAAGAAAAAATTTGGTGGTAAAATGGCTTCCTTTCCATAGACAAGGAGAAATGGAGAACTTCCTAATGTTTCTTTGGGAGTAACTGTATCTTCCCATAATGCATTGAGAAGAGCATTGTGCCAATTTTGTTGATGTTCATCAACAATCTTTTTAATAATTCTGATTAAATTTTTGTTTGTAAATGAACTGCTAAATTGTTAGCTTGTGGGTAATAGTTCAGAGAGTATTTAATTTCAATTATTTTTTTGACAACAAACTTAGTCAACTTTAAGGATGAAAAGTAAGAAGCATTACCAAATATTAGGGAGCTAGGAATTCCAAACATTGTAATAATGTTTTGTCCCAAGAAAGAAATCACCTAATTTTCATTGACATTTTTAAGAGGGATAAATTTTTTCCACCTTGTGAAGTAATCTGATGTAGTGAGGATATACTTATGGATTTGGGATGAATTTTGAGTAATTTCTCCAATTATTTCTTGTCCCCACTGTTTGAATGGACTCTCTATCACGACAGGTTACAATGGAAATGCTAGCTTTTTCTCTCTTGCAACAGAGGTTTGATTTTTTTTTTATTTTCTTGAATATGAGTAAGCATGTTTAAACAATGTTGGCCAATAATATCCATCATGCATAACCTTATAAGAAGTGGTATAAACACCATAGTTTCCTCTTGTTGGACCATCCTATAGTTTAGCCAATACTTTTTCAACATCTGTTTTCTCTAAGCATATTAACAAAACACTATCATAGTTTTAGTGGAACAACCATCCATCAATCAATTGATACTTAGTAGATTTTAATATTAAGGATCTTTTCTTTTTAGGATCTAAATATTTTGGAGCAGTACCGTGAGTCAAATAAAATGTTATCTCATTGTACCAAGAGTCAATCGAAATAGGCACATAATATATTTATTTAATACTTACTTATGCCTCATTTTTCCAACCTGTTTCTACATTTGTTTGTGAGCCCTCAAATTCTTTTGCTAACCTACAAAGTCCTTGCCCTCGAACAATATTTGTAGGTTTAATTTCCAGATCATACACTTGAAGCGTTGTCATCCAATCTGCTCTCCTATCTCCTTACTCTTTCTAGATTAGTAAATTCTGTACATAAGGATGTGGAACAATAAACTTAGTGTGAGATTTGAGTAAGTAAAGTATGATATGCTTTACTTAAAGACAAAAAATGCCTATTTTTCCACTTTAGGATATTTAAGTTCAACTCCTTGCAATCCTGAATTCATGAATGAAATTGACACTTCATTTCCGTCTGAATTCTTTTGAGTCAATACTGCAACAAATGATGAGTCAGTGGAAAAAGTGTGTAAAATAAATTCTTTATTAAAATAAGGATTCATCAATGTGGAAGCTTGTGATATAACTTGTTTAATAGAATCGAATGATTCTTTTTCTTTTATGTTCCATTTAAACATAGAATTATTCTAATCATGTCCTGTAATGGCTTTACTATTTCTACGAAGCAAAGAACAAATATTCTCACAAAACTAATTTTCCCTGAAAAATGATTGTATTAATTTTTATTATGTGGGAATGTAGTTTGTGAAATGGTTTTTGTTTTTTCAGGGTCTATCATAATGCAAAATTTGGAAACAATGAAGCCCAAAATTCTACCTTCATTTACAACAAAATTGTTTTTGTTTTTTTTTTTAGATTTAATGAATTTCCATACCTTTTATAGTGGTAAAAAATCTGCCTCAAATGATGTAAATAATCTTTTCTATTATTTGAAAATATAGTAACATAATCTAAATAGACAAGCTCTGACTTTTTAATCAATCCTATGATTGTGATATCCATTGCCATTTGAAATGTAGCACTTGCGTTGATTAAACAAAATGGAATTTTACGATAGGTGTATGTGCCCAATTTCATTATGAATGTAGTCTTTAGTTGGTTTAGTTGTGAGACTAGGAATTGGTTATAATCGGAAAACCCATCTAACAATGATAACATTTCTGAGCTTGAAAGACATTGTCAAATATGTTCCATAGGCGAGACATGATAATAGTCTTTGTCTTAAGCCCTGTTAAAGTTATGAAAATCAACACAAATCCAAATTTCTCCGTTCTTCTTTCTAATCAGAACCATGTTCGAAACCTATTGAGAATTTCAAACAAGAAAATACATAAAATGATCTTTGTTTCCAACAATTTATTCATTTCATTTCTAATTTGTTGCTCCATTGTTGGACCTTCATTTTTCCCAATTTCTGTTGGACTGGTTTTGCATCCTTTTTTAATGGTACCACATGCTAAATAATTTTCGTGTCATAGGTTTTCAAGTTTCTATATGTCCAAGTGAAAATGTCCTTATACTCCTTGAAAATTCAAATGCATGAAACTCTTTTGGTAGGTGTACATCCAATTCCTAAGTTGATATTCTGAGGATTTTCATTAGTGCCTAGATTTATTACCTCATATTGCATTAATGAACTGTTCATTTTTCATTTTGTCAGTCCTTTAAATTTATCTTGAAGATCACAAAATTTCTCTAGACAAACCACTGACTTTAGAATGACATTTTCAGTTGTGTTTTTTGACTTTGGAGAAGATTCATTTATATCGAAATCAAGCTATTGCTCATCAATGGAATAATATTTTAGTGTATACTCATGTGTGAGGAATTCTGAAATTTTATTATTGTCATCAAACACTCTCCAATTTGTAACATTATCGGGGACTAAGGGCCTGAAAATTAATTCAACATAGAATTTGTCAGACGAGAAATCAACAAAAGGAATTAACTTTGATGCTACATTAGCGAGCAAGTTAACATTTGAATTCTGAGATTGAAGTACATAAAATATATTAAATGCATCAAAATTAAGAATTAAATTCCATGTATGTGACTATTGGCACAGGGGCAGACCCAGGGTTCAACGCTTCAACAACGCACCAAAAAAACCCTAACTACCAGCCCTTTAGGCAACACCTGCGAAGCAGATGAAGTCTCACCCAAGGTAGAGGTAGGGGTGGTTGTAGGACTCAAATGTCTACAACCTAGCTGGGACACAGATCTGTGATTACACCACTCTAAAAAAGCACTTAGCAGTTAGTATTAATCAATATTTAACCTTTATTCACATCCCAGATCCAAGCCCTAATCACATAACAACGCAATATTCGACTAGATATAACACATCTAAGCACTTAACATATGGAAAGAGATCATATCTAGCATTCTTTCACATCACTAAGCATTTAATCTATCATACCTGATTCATCTAAACATTTATCATTGCACTAAACTTAAATCATATGAATAATATAACAACCATAATGCACAAAGCAACCATAACACATGATATACATGGTTCACCCCAGCGTGGGGATACGTCCACCAACTCTTCTCTTCTTTATTATCTGCTGTCAATATTCTTACATGCATAGAGCTCAAAAACCCCACTCCGCATAAGACAAGAGATTTGCGTGCACCTCGCCAGTTCATCCTTCCCCGAGTTAGGTCACAACACAAAGTCTTCTTACACAGTCTACACACTAACTTCTTACAATCACTTGCACTTACCGTTGCAAGTATTAACATATAGTATGCACAAAGCCTCTAGATATGCACAAAGTCGATTCTACTAGGTCTCCTCCCCCTCTTACATCGCCCAACTTTTTATTTATACATTACAAAATGGGTCTAAACATGGGTAAACCCATGGGACGACATCCCATACCTGTTACATAAACCCTAATCCCAAAAATGCCCTAAAAAGGGGCCGAGATCCCGTGATCTCCACTTCAACTTGCACTCCATCTTCGACTAGCCTGTCGAAGTCCCCAAAAAAGGTCAAATATGACCAAGGTTCTCCAAAACTTGGCAAAGGGACAACATGCCCCCAACACTCACCTGTGACTCGTCTCGAGTCACTCTACTCCGGGTATCTTTGCCTCAAATGCCTCGAGCTTGGCTCGAGCTGCTTCGACCTGCTGCTTCGCCAAGGCCTCTTGCTTGATGAACTCCTGAATAACTGCCTCGGTCACAGGTCCTTCCAAGCATTGTTCAATTGCAGTGACTACTTGTTCTAGTTCTGTTCCTTGTCCTTCAATCTCCTCAAAAAGTAGGCAAGTTGCATCCTACATTGGCTAGAGCTTCTGAGTCACTTCCATGAATTTGCTTTGTATGGCATGGAATTGTTGCTGAGCCATGCGTTGTTCTTGGGATATTTTAATTTGCTCGACCACTGACAAGGGCTTAAACTGCGCTTGTATTGTTGCTGCTTGCTACTTTGCTTCCTAGAGCTGCGAATCCAGTGTCTTTAGTTTAGGGTCATTGGTAAGGCGCTCATAATTCTACGCACTTCGATTGCTAAGATGTTTACATTCCAAGGCTAATGCCTTGATTCTCTAGACTACGCTTCGGGTGGTTTCTTCTTGCGGGTCTCACACTTCCTGCAGAGTGCTTGGTACTGCTTGTAACTCCAATTCTGCTACTCTCTGTTGAAGTTGCTGGATGGTTGCAACAAGCTTCGCTACTTGGCTCTCCATTGGGTCTTCTTATATATTTTCTAAGCCAGTCACAGAGCGAAGTGCTCTATTGACTGCTTCTTTAACTCCAACCTGCTACGTGAGCAACTGTTCTTTCTCTTTCTTGATTTGTGCTTTATCCTCTTCGAACTTGATTTGGTGGTCATCCTTCTCTTGTTGCACAACTCGATGTTGCTCTATGACTTCCTCTTGTGCTTGCTTCAGGGCCATTATGGCCTATTCTTTTTCTTCATGCACATGATGAAGGCAAGCTTTAGTCGCATCAACTATTCTATGTATTTGGTCAGGCTCATCGCTCAACTTTGTTTCTTCTGATGGTGGGGGCGCAGTGGACACTGTGCGGCTGGAGTGAAGGGCTTGCTATACCCCTCTCAGTTCTGCTTCAATTATTTCATACATGGTTTATTGTTTGGCTTCATTCCTTTGCAAAATATCTTCCGAGGCGTCTGATACAATTGCGATAATGAAGTCGAAGTCATCGACCGTGAGTATAGTCTACAACTTCAACTTACTAGCTTTGGAATTCTTCCGCGATGTAGATTTCATTGGGGAAACCTTTCTTTTCCTAGATGTCTCTATGCCATCAGGGGGATTTTATGGTCGTGTTACTTCACCCTGCTTCTGCTTTTCTTCTTCCCCTTCTTTTTCTTCTTTGTCCACTTTTTCATCTCCTCCTCTGCTAGGTGAATTTGATGCAGTGTCTTCTGATGTGCTGCGTATTTCTTGTACATCTTCCTTCTTTTTCTTCCTGCTACTACTGGGTGCATCATACTCTTCACGAGTAACCACCATAATTTCAATGAGTTCGGGGTCAGACAGTTCTGTGTGGTTAACTGGAACTAGGAGTTATTTAGGCCACTCCTTGGTGATTTCCTCCATTTCCTCCTCGGTGAGCTTGTAATAGGACTAAAGCTCTTATTTATGTTCCTCTCTGTGCACAGTTATATATATAAAATTCCTATCTGTGCAGAACTTCACAAATGGTCTGAACCTATCCAGGGTGTTTGACGTCATATGAGGGAAAGAATCAATAACTCTCTTTAATTGCAGGTAGTAGGTATGGAACACCGCGTTTGACTACCATTGTTTCCCCATATTGCTCAAATACCAGAGCGTGGTGAACTTCGCAGCTAGTGGCTCTAACGGATCAATGTCAGGGAAGCTCGCTCCTTCCGTCATCTCCCAAGCAATGAACGTGATGAGGATCAACAACCAACTAAAATGGAACTCATCACCCTAATCCTGAGCTTCACGACAGTCCTGTTCTAACTGGTTTATGAGGTAACTCACCCAATTCATTTGTAATCCTTCCATGTGTTTTCCTGCGAGGTCAACAACAAACCCCGTGACTTGCATGGGTTTGTTCTTTCTTACTAGCTTACCAATGATCAAATGGCAGGCTAGGTGCACTGCGCCATTCTGGATGGAGGCTACCTTGTAGCCTCACTTTCCCTTCTCGACATCGCCATATGTGTCTTTAATCTTCTGCGCCAGGGCGCGATCTGTATCCTTCCCTGGATAAAATTCTTGTGGGTCTGGTCTCTGCATGCTCAATCCGGTGATCCTATGGATAAACACCGGATCGACTATGATACGCCTGTCCAACCACATATAACCACCATGGAAGCATGACAACAGGATCTTAACGCACGCGTTAACCTCCTGATGTCTACCGAAGTGTGGTATCTTCATCACGTTCTAGATAGTGGACCTTGCGATGTCCATAGTCCACGACTAGGGGATGATCTTCGACTTCTTCCCTTTGGTCTTGGTCAAATATTTGTGAGGTGAGAGCATGCCATAGCTCTTGTGGTATCCTAGGTTATAGTCACCGATCTTTAAGGTTGGAATCCTCTCCAACTTCAGTTTGACTGCTTGTATTCCCTTCGGGAGGTATGCAGTGATGACTGTGTAGTCGAAGTCCCTCGGGACACTATCACGACTCACTACACTGGCCAGCGGTGGGATGTAGTTGGGTAGGATGGATGGGATTAGCTTTGCATTCACCAAGTCATCACGATGCTTGGTTCTTTTCTCGGTAGTAGCTCGAGATGGTCTAGATCCATGAGAATTTGATGGGGATGCTTGCACTCCTCTCATCGATGAGGCTTGGATGCCTGCAGACATTACCTTCTCGGCCATGAGGTCTGTTATAATCTCTTTGATGAATTTTTCTATTGCGCTAATTTTGACCGACATGCACACTCAAGATATGATATCTCAGGTTGGTGAATAATACTTAATGTAACAGGATGGATGGCGAGGTCTCAATGATCATTGCGCGAAATCAACTACTTATCTGTGGGCTCAGATAAACACAATTGGAAAAAGTGTTCTCGGTGCACCGCTCGACAGGATAAATAGATATTATCGTAAAACACTCTTCCAATGGGTAGGAACGCCTCAATCAATGCAATTCCATCCATTATGGCGCGGTCCCAATGGTCCAAGGGTGAATGTTCCGGCAATAGACGCATTTCTAGCCATTATGGAGTGTCGTTCTAATGGTCATAATGCCTCCAATGGTCATATTGTTCTGTCATGACGAAGTGCCAATCTGTGTTGTATTGATATTCCAGCGAAGTTCGAGTTCTGGAAACCTTCCTTCTGCGAAGTCTTCTCTGGAATTTCTTGTGATTTTTCTAACTTTGCTCTCTTCTTACTAAGATTTCTGGCCTTCTTTCCTATGATCTGAATCACTACTTTCCTCTTTCCATTATCATTCTTATCTCCTCTTGGCATGGTAACTTCACACTATGGAGGGTATTTCATAAGGTTTAAGGGTAATACTTCTTCTCTTTCTGGGGTAGCTGCTCTACTCTCTTGTACAAACAAGTGTTTCCAGTCTTCCTGTGTCCTTTCAACTTCGATGTCCATATCTTTGGTCTTTAGTAGCTTCGACTGGTTCTCTTGTTCTTCCAGTAAGTGCGCTATTCTCCTAGCCATGAAATATCTTAGTTATTTCTTTTTTTGTTCTAGATACTCCTCTTCTTGTTTCCTTCATATGTGATCTTTCTCAATTGAGGTTTTTCCTAGCAAGATAGAAAATGGGGCACTGTTCTCAACAAATTTAACGATCTCAAATTCTTTTTCTGTCGAAGTGCCATGAGAACTCATAGATTTATGGGTAAGTTTTCCATATAGGGTTATCAACTTTCTTCTAAAGAATCCTATTCCTCCTAATGAAGGAACCATAGCAGGCTTTCCCGAAATTTCCCAAGTTCTTTCTGTCATGATATTCACCTGTGTTTCCTCATCTAAGACACAGTCTATGTCGAAGTCTCCTATTCTTGTTTCTATATACTCTTTCTCTTTTAAGACCTCTAATAAGTTGATATCTATGTGATCATTCTGGGTTTTTTTCATCTATAGTAATACAGTCTCTGATTCTTTTTGAGGTTCTATCATATCCTTAGTCTCTTGGCTTGTCTCATAGTTTTCTTGTCTCATATTCATCTTTTCAACTTTTGCAATCATTCTAGGGAAATCCAAAACTTCATGGTCCATAGCTTTAAAACAAAGACAACTGGGACTTCTACCAGGGCATTCCTTAGCAATATGTCCCTGTCTTCTGCAACTATAACAAAGATTTAATCATCTCTTTCTTTTAAACGATCCCCAACCTTTCCTGTACTGCGCACTGGGATCAAAGTAACTAACCTACAAAAATTTCTTTCTAGGATCCTACATCCATTTGTTAGTCCAAACATTCTTTCTATGCATAGGGATAACACATCTTTCACTAGTTCTATCAGATCTACTCATATCAAATCTTCTTTCTTCTAGCTATACCCTAGTTTTCAGACTAGGACAAAATTTATCAAACATACCTAGATTCATTCTTTCGAAACAATTTTTTTCGCTTATCTTACCTTTCTCAGAGCACAAAGCTTCAAGATCTTACCTCTTTTCTTCAGATAAGAATTCTCTTCTTATCACAGAGCTTCACAAGTCAAATATAATATTGTGCACTAAATAGCAGATCTATGCATAAAGCTTTCTTTTCTTCAGTTCCCAGCAATCATAGTTTCAGGTCCTGACAACATAACCATTTGTTGGTACATGGGCAGACCTAGGGTTCAATGCTTCAACAACGAATCAACAAAACCCTAACTACCGACCCTTTCGGCAACACCTACGAAGCAGATGAAGTGTCACCTGAGGTAGAGGCAGGGGTGGTTGCAAGACTCAGATGTCTGCAACCTAGCTGGGACACAGATCTGTGATTACAACACCTTAACATAGCACTTTGTGGGTGTCATTCATTAGTACTTAGCCTTTGTCTACAACGTAGATAAACCCTAATCTCCTCATGTCGTCAAAGGATTTGCTTGAAGTCATTCTAGGAAGGTCCCATCTCTATCCACTATATCAAGAAGCCAAAAAACCTCCATCCCCAGGGCTCCCAAATCCAATTCCAGAAGTAACAGTCATAGGATAAAATGAACAACATGAAAATACTAATCTGAAAATGAGAAAAGCATAACCATAACCCAAAGACTTGACCTGGTAAACCAAGAGGAACCTGTAAAGAGAAGAACATGGGACCGAACATTGGATGAAAACCACCCTCTATATACAACAACAATTGCTTGAGATCCAGTGATCAAGAAAGAGGTGAACCCCACGAATTAACTCTAGCTAAGATTTGAAACTGAGGCCTAGAATACAACTCTCAACCAGGGAAAGAAACCATCCCAAATACGAGAGAAGAACAATCCATAACTAGGGATGCCAAACCACATAAAAAACCAAGGAGACACATATTAAATTGAATTCCCACTCAAATGTCATAAAACACCAAGTGTGCAAGAAGATATGCACAAATTCTAATGGGACACTCCATTATAATTGTCTGCACAAAGAAATAGGGGAGCTCGACTATGGTATACGCAAGGCCCCCCTTGCCCCATTTAAACTTAACATGTCACTCTCCAAATATGTGCCTAACTTTACCATTTGATTTGCAAGGGGGTTAGGGTCCCTCTTTATATGAAAAATTTTAAATTCATCAAATCCTTTGTTAAGAGTTAGGATTCAAGAAAAAATACCATTGAAAACATTACTTCCGAACTGGATTTTTTAAATTATTTCTCAGACAACCACCATGGAGTCCCCAAAAACCGCAATTTTGGAGACATTTCTCGCTTTTGCTATGCTCACTCCTTTGCATAAGGTGTAGGATTCAAAAATTTTGTTTGAAACCCTCCCAAGTTCCCAAG
>JZKD02S2180328.1:49886-68099 GCA_000966675.3 Picea glauca
CCCCCTCCCGCACTTGCCACCATTTTCAGAACAATATCTACTAAGAAACAAACTATAATACTCTAGGATGTCTACAACCACAATGTCTATAATATGATGAACCTTGGGATTGGAATATAATCTAATCAACACATCTTTTAATTTTCCTAACACCTTCAAACATTTGATTAGTGTAATTGGAAAATTTGGGTAGTGATGTTTTTTGGTTCGACATTAATTTTTTTGCAAACAATATATGGCATCACATTAGATGATGCTCCTGAATCCACTAATAAATTGCAAAAATTTATGTTATAAATTTCAAATGTCAATAAAAATGGTGGAATATGTGAACTAGATTTCTCTCCTATTAATGCTGCATTTACTTTAGATTTGTTTTGTGATAAATATCTCATAGATGTTTTTCCTTTATCCTTTTCTCCGATAGTAGATGTATTATTTTCATAATTATTATTGTCTAATGCATGTAGTAATTTACTTTTTTTTGAGTGATTTTGGATAATTCATATAAAGATACATTAGCTCTATTATTTTTGATGTCTTTTACCATATCATAATCTAACTGATAAAAAACTAAACTAGATTTACCTGTACCTGAATTCATTTTGCTGTTGGAAGAAGTTTTATTCACTGGATAGGATGCAGAGGGAGATCCTATTTTTTTTGGAGGTCCTTTTCTTTTGGTTTGAGCCACACAAATTTCCTCAACTTCCTCTTCATCATCATCAATTATGCCTCTCGAAATATCCAAAATAACATTAACTGATGGTTCAAGAGTCTCGTCATCTTTCTTTTCATTGTCATTAGTCTTATTCTCTTCTTGCTCCTCCATCTCAGTAAAATCCTTGAACATATTTACAAATGCAAGACATGTCCTCTCCGAATGGATAACATTATGAGCTCTACAAAAATTTTCTTGACCAAAATCCACAAGACGGATTTCATTAGTATAAGGATTTTGATTATTTGGAGGTGGATTATTGATTTTAAATGGATGTATCCATAATCTTCTATAAGAAGTTATTTCTCTTGATATTTTCTTAAGTTTAGTTATGTCATTGAAGAAATTTTTAATCATTTTTTGTAAACTATCCATATCCACTATCTCCTTCTCAACATTTTTCGTTGTTGTTGTTTTCTTTACACTAGGAAAGGTTTTTTTTTTCTTCTACTATAGACTTGCCGACAATACTAAGAATTTGATTTTCTACAACTATAGTTTCTTCAAATGTGTTGGCTAAAGTATATTTTCTTTCTCTCTTAAAAAATATTGCAATAGAGGATGGGAGAGCAGTAGTATCAAATTCAATAAGCACATTAGTTGCAGGTCTTGAGTCTTCTACTATTTGTTCATTAATGTTAACAATCTTTGATCGAAATCCTTAATATTTTCTTTGGGATTCATTTTAATTAGGCATAATTCTAAAACTAAAGTTTCCAGTGTCTTGTCTTCACCATTTTTTTTAAGAAATATGATTTCGAATTCATTCCAATTAGTGATTAATCCATGGGGTAATGAAAAATACCATGTAGATGCTTTTCCTTTGAAGGTAAATGTAAATAATGTACACACAACATCTTCTTGTTCAACAACCATTAAACTAACTACAACCAAGGATTTACTTACATGATATTCTCATGATTCTTTAGTGTTTGGATCATAATTGGGAAGAAACTTCTCTGGGTGTTTTGGAAAATCATGTAATTGTCCTGCTACATCTATGGATCTAGGTTCTATCCATGGTCTCCTTGGGTGATTATCCATATTCCTCAATGGTGACCTTCTTGGACTAGGTGGTGTTGAATCTCTGGGAGTGTGATTAGTAGTGCCTTCAAGTGATTGCTAAGGAAAATCGCGTGGAGACTTTAGAGGAATCTGAGGAAGTGATGGTGGTTTTTCCGCACTGCCAGAAAATTCAAAAGTTATAACACTTGGATCTACTTTTCCTTGTAAAACTTTATATAAATGTGAATTTGGATCAACTTTAGAAAATATTTTTCTCTCACATGGCTGTTGCATTCTCGAGAACTTACCTTTCTGTGGGAGAGAAAATTGAACATGTGACTAACCTAGATCCTTACTTTGATATCTACTAAGCACCCTTGATGCATGTAACTCAGGTAAGACTAGATTATACAACCATGTTTCTATGGTTAAACTTGTATCAATAGTTTCAGCTCGAGATGTTATAACAAGGTTACCTTGAGATTCAATTTCCTGACGTGGATACATCTGGATATATGACAAGCGACTGACGTGGATACATCTGGATATACCGTAGTGGTTGAGGTACCTGACTATCCAAATATCAAGATGGTTTGAGAAAATCCCTACAAATTTTAGCTCGGATGGAGATTTAAAGAAGATGTGTAGAGATATCTGGAATTCAGAGCATTTAGAAGGTCATGGTAACATCCATCACTAAGCTCCAAAATCTGAATACAATTGCGAATAAATGACATCCAATATCTGAGGTATGGAAGACTCAAATAACTCATCTCTCGGATCTGGATACAATCCTCTTGGGAAACAATATCTAGTATCCAAGATCAGGGGAATGCCAAAAGACATTGAATTAGGTTGAGTTCAGATACATATATGACCATTTATTAATTAGAAGGATATCCGATATCCGACATCTGGATACGAGTCTGATATCCACCCTCCTCAAATAAATTTGGTTAAAAATCATCCTGATACATATTCATGATACTGAAATCCAAACATCCAACTAACTCATGTTATGACTGTTGGTAATTGATCATGATACTTCATATATAACTTTTCCTTATATATTTCAAGCATTTTGTGAAGCAAATCAGAATTCAAATTGGATTAAACAATAGGCAAGATAGTTTCAAAAGAACACCATTGAAACAAAATTGTAAAACTTATAAAAATCTATAAAAAATTAACCAAACAATTTAACAAATATGTACAGATTTGGCTAGATGGAATATAAACAAAGAAAAAAATGAAGGGTCCCCATTATTTAATGAAGAAATCATAAAATAATAGGGGTTGTTGTGACGTATGTTGAAACCTCAAATAAATAATAAGCATAGACTCGAGAATTTTCCACACTCAGGCTTGGATAGTTGTATTTTCCCTATAAGCCCTTAGGGAATGAACAATTATAGTGTTTTGTTTTAACTCTCGAGTTAGTTTATAAACTTTATATTCTATGCTTGTGGTGGTGACTTAACGTGGCTTGTTTTTGTGTACACAATTCGATGTAAATATAATTTTATTAATAATTAAAAGGGATAATTTATTAAAAGACTATCTTAAGATAAAAATTCAAAAACCAAAATCATTGCTAGAGGTTGATGTAGCATAGAGTATGAAATTGAGAAACACCAGTGGTATTTATTGATTTGAGAGATCTCGAAAAAAGAGTCGAGGCTAATCTTAAAATTTTAGATGCATTTTTTTTTTTGAGTACATCACATCCCTCGAGAACAAAAATAATAAGGGAAATAATTTGCAAAGCAGTTAGTCCATGCCTAATTTACAAAAGTATAAAAATCAAACTAAAGCATACACATCAAACTAAATGTATCATTAGATGTCTGATGAGCATGCATGCAGTTGATATTGGTGCAAAGATCTATCCGGATAAAGTCTTCCTTGAATCAATGTGGAGGGAGAAGGATGCTCCAATCAATCAATAAGGGAAGAAGATCATACTTGTGTGTCAATGAACAAAACAATGTTAATTATATTCAACACTTTGGTATACTAGGTTATGAACAAATGTTAGTGCTTGATCTTGGACCATCTCGTTAAGATATTAAACACATACCAAAAGAAAAAGTTAGATAAAAATGACCTTTTAAGTATTTGATGGAAGGGATTGATAACTTCCTCAATCACATGTGTGCAAATCAATACGTAATGTCAGGGAAATTACACTATAATATAGGTTGTATGAAACTTGCCATATCATCTATGATTAAGAAAGGTATTTTTTCCATGGGGCTTGAAATTGCCTCACTTTTCATCCTTTATGAATGGAGTCACAGTGGAAACCTAAGACAGGTAGAAGAAGGTCATAAACCTGAACTAGTTTGGAGAGCCAACTCATTTTAATATGTAACATCTATTTGTGGAATTATACAATGAATGCACAAGATCTACATGCTTGGTAGATCTAGACATGATTTTAAGCTCAGTTTGAAAGTTTAGGATCAATTCTTAATTCAATGAAAAAGTGTAACAACCCCTCCGTTACGACTAGGAAAGCGAAGCATAAAAGGTCAAAATTGTTTTTTTTTGCATTAGGGCATCAAGAAATTAACATCAACAATATAAATTCTAGCAACGCAAAATCAATGACATCATAAGTAAAAAATTTACTAGCTACTCATCATTGAAATCAATAACAATGCATTCAATGCATCAACAAAAAGGATAGCGACACATAAACATAAATAGCGTCGCCGCTTAGCACATCACCATCAACTTGAAACAATTTATAAACAATGATCATCCAGATAAATAATATTAAAATGACTACTCGCCCAACCTACCCTACAAGGTTAGGACCTCTAAGACACATAAGCAACGTTCAATCCCAGGATCCAATTGATTTTGATCATCTAAGGTCTCAGGGCTGGCGACTGTTCTGAGGAACAAGAAGGTGTCTACATCCCACTAACAATCAAGTCCAACATCAACTAGATCAATCAATCAAACCTACTCATCAATTAA
The DNA here is from genome assembly GCA_000966675.3 of Picea glauca. NCBI lineage: Eukaryota > Viridiplantae > Streptophyta > Pinopsida > Pinales > Pinaceae > Picea > Picea glauca. The sequence continues at coordinate 54,601 of JZKD02S2180328.1, forward strand.
TCATGGCGCAAGGGTATTCATCCTCTTTATCAATCATACATCAAAATTTAATTCGTGGTGCACGTGGTATCAAATTCTAACAATTAGTCATCAACATTAAATATTCACTGCGCGCGAGAGTAAGCAAACTCTAGAACAATCACATGTCAACTTAATTAATGGCACAAGAGAAAAATAGTTACTAAATCAGTCGTATATCGACAAAATTTCACGACGCAAGATTAATTAGCAACTTATTCATGACGAAAGAGTGATCAAAATTAAATTCAAAGGTGCAAGAGAGTGTAAATACTTCATCAATCATACAAAAACAAAGGTTGATGCACAAGTGTAATAACTTTATTTTTATGGCGCATAAGCAAACATATATTTTATTTCAACGTGCACAACAAATTCTATTCCAACATACATCACATCAATCAATGTGCACATTAATATAATTATCTAATCACAACATCATCCATCATATTTTCATTGTGTGCAATAAGTATAATATCTAAAACCATCATTCATTACATTAAAATAATCATTGTGCAGAGCAAAACAACTACATAACTCGATATCATTTTCGGGATTAACTGCGTAGTGTAAGTCATTAATCTATGACCCATATCCATGAGTATTAGTCTCAACTGACCAATAATTCTCATGATTTGAATAGTCCACTTAGCACTCATTGCATCGGGTGATTCTCACAGGGGTGAAGAAATGGGATTGAAACCAACGAAATGAATCACATAGCATCAATCATAACTTCTGGGGCTTGCCTCAAGCGTGGTTAACTGTGGAGTTTTCCTCGCAATCAAGCCCACTTAGATTGCTACTCCATTTTCAAAACCTTAGCAAGTATTGTGCCTTATGAACTATCTAGTTAGAGCTCCCTTCACTCTTATTATTTATAGAGGGGCTTTCACAGTGCAACATATTAGATATCATTTTCGGGATTAACTGCATAGTGTAAGTCATTAATCTATGACCCATATCCATGAGTATTAGTTTCAACTGTCCAATAATTCTCATGATTTGAATAGTCCACTTAGCACTCATTGCATCAGGTGATTGTCACAGGGGTGAAGAAATGGGATTGAAACCAACGAAATGAATCACATAGCATCAATCATCACTTTCGGGGTTTGCACCCGGTAACCAGGACTATACATAGAGGCTCAAGCGCGCTTAACTGTGGAGTTTTCCCCACAACCAAGAATACATAGAGGCTAAAGTGCGCTTAACTATGGAGTTTTCCCCACTATACATAGAGGCTCAAGCGGGCTTAACTGTGGAGTTTTCCTCATATACATAGAGGCTCAAGTGCGCTTAACTGTGGAGTTTTCCCCAATACATAGAGGCTCAAGCACGCTTAACTGTGGATTTTTCCCCATATACATAGAGGCTCAAGCACACTTGACTGTGGAGTTTTCCCCATATACATAGAGGCTCAAGTGCGCTTAATTGTGGATTTTTCCCCAATTTATACATAGAGGCTCAAGCACGCTTAACTGTGGAGTTTTCCCCATTTATACATCGAGGCTCAAGCGCGCTTAACTGTGGAGTTTTCCCCATTTATACATAGAGGCTCAAGCACACTTAACTGTGGACTTTTCACCATTATACACAGAGGCTCAAGCGCGCTTAACTGTGGAATTAATTGTGCAAGTAGTTGAATTCTCTAATTGCTTGTTATGACACAATTTTTATATTGTAAATGAGTACTTATCATGGCATGGAACTCTTGTATTATTGTATCAAACAAGATTTAGGTTTAGTAAAATACATCTTGCATCGCAAGGAATGACTGGTCGACCTCCTTATTTAATTCTTAACTGGTTTTGTAAATGGCTTACTTTGGTGCCATTAGAATTCGCTGACCTATACTTAATTGTGAATGTATGCTTGGTTCCGACTTGGTTTACTTCACACCATGTAATTAAAATCAGTGAATACTTTTGCGCCTTGGAATAAACCTAATGATTTCATTGCACCTTGGAATTAATGGGGTTAGATTACTTGTGCCATGAATTTAATGGTTATGTATTGACTAGTTAAGTAGATAGACTCCTTGGCGCCATGAAAATAAGATTGAGAATACACTTGAACCATTTATTATGTTGAGGTATGATCGGTTATGAACGGATCGATCTTGCGTCTGTAAATTATTGTTGTCATGATGAGTTATGTAGTTTATAGAGGGGCTTCCACAATGCAACATATTATATATCATTTTTGGGATTAACTGCATAGTGTAAGTCATTAATCTATGACCCATATCCATGAGTATTAGTCTCAACTGACCAATAATTCTCATGATTTGAATAGTCCACTTAGCACTCATTGCATCAGGTGATGCTCATAGGGGTGAAGAAATGGGATTGAAACCAGCGAAATGAATCACATAGCATCAATCATCACTTCTAGGGCTTGGACTCGGTAACCGAGACTTCTCAGGTGGTCACCTATCCCAAGACACCTCTGGCTCAAGCGCGCTTAACTGTGGAGTTTTCCCCACAATCAAGTCCACTTAGCTTGCTACCACATTTGAAAAACCTTAGCAAGTATTGTGCCTTATGAACTATCCAGTTAGAGCTCCCTTCACTCTTATTATTTATAGAGGGGCTTCCACAGTGCAACATATTAGATATCATTTTCGGGATTAACTGCTTAGTTTAAGTCATTAATCTATGACCCATATCCATGAGTATTAGTCTCAAATGACCAATAATTCTCATGATTTGAATAGTCCACTTAACACTCATTGCATCGGGTGATGCTCACAGGGGTGAAGAAATGGGATTAAAACTAGCTAAATGAATCACATAGCATCAATCATCACTTTCGGGGCTTGCACCCAGTAACCAGGACTTCCCAGGTGGTCACCCATCCCAAGCTAAGAAAGGTACGAACCTTATTAAAAATAAGAATATTCCATCGACACCTATCTAAATATTAACTTATAAGAATCATAACAAAAACACAAAGGGATTATCAAGCGAACTTACCTACCCTATGACATCATCCTTAAACCCCTTTTTAAATAGTTGAAGGACAAGTAACGAGATTTAGTACCCTTCCCCAATATTTAATATTCAATGCAAATGCATCCCGTGGAAGTTTAAAGATATTCTTGTTAAATTATTCAAGGACGAATATAGTAGGGTCTTCAAGATTTGGTACATATTTATGTAAATAAAATAGGTTATAAGAAATAAGTGGATGTTAACTATTAAGGCCCAACAAGCACCGGTAGATAGAAGGGAGTCCCAAAAACACTGTCAATAAATAAGGACGTGCGTGCACTTAAATTGTTGCAGTTGTTCATGACGGTGCATGTGTGAATGAAGTTGTTGGAAGGAAACAAAAGCAGGGCAAGAATGCTTAGGATAGGGGCACTCAAGGCAACCCAACTCGCTGCTAGTAAAAGTGTGAAGTGGGGGATAATCACTGGCCCGAAATTATGCCTAGTCATGTTGTGAGAGGGCACTCCAGGAAAACCACCTCTTTGTCACGACATGAGTAACTGGAGGGAACTCCAAGCGTGACCTTGTTGTGAGTGGGCACTCCAGGTGAACCATGTTGTGAGAGGGCACTCTAGGCGTTCCCTTCAAGATGCACTCCATTCTCTAAGGGTGTCGCTTGCCTTTGATTCAAATTTTAATTACGCAACCTACCCTTCAAGACACACTACATGATCCAAGGGTACCACTCACCTTTGATTCAAATTTTAATTACGTGACTTGCCCTTCAAGATGAATTACATGCTCCAAGGGTGCCACTCGCTTTTGATTCAAATTTTAATTATGCGACATTCCATTCAAGACACAATATGTGCTACAAGGGTGCCACTTGCCTTTGATTCAAATTTTAATTATGCGATGTGCCCTTCAAGACGCAGTATGTGCTCCAAGGGTGCCACTTGCCTTTGACTAGTTTTGGTAGTTGTCCAACCCTTGGAGTCAATAATCCATTCATGCGACCTTGTGAGAGACTAAGGGCCTCTAAGGAATAAGGACCCTGCCTTATTGCACACCCTTTAGAATCTTCGTGAACGACTGTCTTAGTCTGCCCTTACGACATCATGGGTCTATCGAACTAAGTAATCGTTAAACTACAATTTGAGCCATTCTGGGAGTGCTATTAGGCTGTGACAGGGTTGTTTCCACACCTTTGCCTCAATATCTGGTTGTTGTGCATGGCCCCTTTACTCCTTATGTGAGTCTTATTAGAAATAAATCATCAGCCTGCATCCATCAACAAAACACTGTCAATGATCCTGAAACAACATCATAATATACCCAATCATATGTCACATATGCATCAATAAAAATACCCAACCAATACAGTCCACTCCCTGACTCAATTCATAGTCCAAGGATTTCCATTGATGCCATTGGCATCCTTCATCTATCAAGTGTCCTGCACACTCAAGGGAAACTCGTCAATAACATCTGTCAATACAAAGATATCAAATAAAATAACATCATAATCCATCAACATCATCACAAGAATCCATAAGTGAACAAATATCCATCTACTGAAACTGGATCATTTGCACGTAAGTGTTCTCAAAGAGTAAATCAATAAGGTGTGCTCACAAGAGTGGGATGCTACATACACCCCCTCTTGTTTTAAACTTCTTCTCGAAGTTTCACAGTATATAAATGTAGTAAATAAAGCAACTGACAAGATCTAAATGTCTAACTATAAAAGAAAAATGGAAACTTATGGTGCATATCATATGCGTCCTCCCAGGTAGCTGAGTGTGGACTATAATTGTCCCACTGGACCTTGACTTGATCGAATTTTCGACGTCATAGCTGTCGAATGTGATTGTCCATAATGCGGATTGGATTCATCGTGAGTGTACCCTCGTCTGACACTTGCAAGGAACTCATGTCAATCACATTTGTAGGATCACTAACATAATGTCTAAAACAAATACATGAAAAACATCGTGCATACGTCTCAAATAATCAGGCAAGGCTAGTCGATAGGCCATAGGCCCTTTATTTTCCACCACTTCGAAAGGTCCCACAACCTAGGAGAGAGTTTAGCACCCTTTCCAAACTTGATCAAACTCTTGTGCGGTTTCACCCGCAAGAAGAATCGATCACCAACTTCATAACTACGGTTAGTGCGATGCACATCGACATAGCTCTTCTGTCAATCTTGCGCTTCCTTAATCCTTTGTATTATCGTTTTCATTTGTTCTTCCATTTCTTGTATCGCTTCTGGTCCTACCAGGACCCTATCCTCAAGCCGATCCCAAATCAAAGGCATCCGACATGGTCACCCGTAAAGAAACTCAATTGGTGCCATCTTAATGGTGCTTTGATAGTTGTTGTTGTACGCAAACTCTACTAGTGGCAATAAATCTTCACAATGTTTCTGTTGGTGAATCACGTACATACGCAACATATCCTCCAAAATTTGGTTTGTTCTTTCTGTCTTCCCGTCTGTCTCAGGGTGATATGCTGTACTAAAGTTAAGTTGGGTTCCTAAGGCCTCTTGGAAACTAGTCCAAAATCGTCTTGTAAACATTGATCCTCGATCAAATATGATCCTCTTAGGCATGCCATGCAATATCACAATATCACTAATAAAAAATCTAGCTATGTCTGGTGCTTGATACGTCGTACACACAAGAATAAAATGTGCACTCTTCGTCACAGTGTCAACTACCACGAAAATCAAGTCGTGCCTCCTTGCCGTTAGTAGAAATCCCACAATAAATTCCATCAAAATGACCTCCCATTTCGATTCTGGAATAGTGTGTGGCTGTAGTAATACTTCCATATGTCTATGTTTAGCCTTCACTTGCTGACATTATAGACATCTCACCATGTAGTTGACTATGTTTGCCTTCATTCCTTTCTAGAAGAATAAGGGCTTCAGGTCTGCCCTCATCTTCATGACTCCTGGATGAGCCATGTACACTGATATATGAGCTTTGTCTAAGATCAAAATTCTCAACTCGTCATTAAGAGGTACGTTAATCCATCATTGTCCACAATAAACCCCTCAAATTTTGGTACTAACATGGTGTCTTGTCCGATATTTTCGTTCACCTCTTTATACCAGTCATCGTCGCACTATAAAGTTAGAATATTTTCTTGAAGATTCATCTGAAGAGGTATCATCGAAAATATGCCTGGTCTCCAAATCAATGGATCTGCCACTCTTTTTTACCATCCCTGTTATTGGATAAATCAGTAAATTCTTACATAAACTAATCACCCTATATCCACCTAGATCTAGAACAAAACACGACAGGACATGGGCTTTCCCTAGGCTCTAATCATCAAATTTACTACCAAACAAAGGACGAGAGACATACCTTTAAGTGTCGCTTCCTTATGTCTTTGTTGTTCCTGTTTCGCTCCGGTGCTCTTGTGATACTGATGCTGCAGTGAGACACAAACCAACCAAAGTGAAAGAAGTAAATTATATTCAATGACAACCTATGCATATGATCAAGGAATTATGCAATAAAATAAAGATAATTCTATGGGAAAGAAACTCGCCATTGTATTATATTAAATAATAGGAAGAGAGATTACAATCGGATGCCTTGATGTTGTAAGATTCCTCCCAACAGTTCCTTGCTTCCCACACACTTCTTGTTCCAAGGATTCTGAGACTATAGATCTGACATATATCTTGACAAAAGAAAATCTCAAAGCCACTCTAACCAAGCTAATAATTCCAAGCCAAATCCAACTCAATCAAGATCAAGCTCAATCCAACCAACTTTCTCCATGAGAGCTCCTCTCCTTTTATAAGCTGAAGATGATAAGGTAAGGAGGTTAGGATGATCCCACTAAATCATTCCGCTGAAGTTTCAGATGAATTTCCTGTAGAATCTAGCCAAACCATGGAAGCTTTGAACTTCAAACACACTCTCCGACGATGGCCAATCCCTGATCGCCTTTATCTTTTCTGGATCCATTTTCAATTCATTTGCAGAGATAACAAAACCCAAATAAATGAGTTCTATCCTTATAAATGACGATTTCTTCATGTTGATCATCAATTTCTCTTGCTGTAACCTTCTCATCACTGCATCTAAATGCTTCAAATGATCTGCTTCAGTTTCGTTGAAAATTAATATATCATCAAAATATACAATGACGAATTTTCCAATGAAATCTCTCAGGACTTCGTTCATCAACCTCATGAAAGTACTGGGTGCATTTGTCAAGACAAATGGCATGACAAGCCATTCATACAACCCTTCATTTGTCTTGAATGATGTCTTTTATTCATCACCTTCTCTCATTCTAATCTGATGATATCTGCTTTTCAAATCAATTTTTGAAAAAAACTTTGCTCCACTCAAGCAATCCATCAAGTCATCCATCCTTGGAAATGGGAACCTATACCTGATGGTAATTTTGTTGATTGCCTTTGAGTCTGTACACATTATCCAACCACCATCCTTTCTTGGGCTGAGCACTGCTGGAACATCGCATGGACTCAAGTTCTCCTGAATCAATCCTTTGTCCATTAAGTCTTGGACCTGTCTCTTAACTTCTTCATTCTCCTGAGGTATCAATCCATAAGCTGATTTGTTCAAAAAACTAGCTCCAGGTATAAGATCAATGTGATGATTTATACTCTTGATAGGTGGAAAAAAACAAGGTAGTTCATCCACTACTATATCAACAAATTCTTCTAGCAACTCTTGGATTTCTTCCGGTAAATCATCTATCCTAGTGCTGTTAAAAAATATTATGGGCTTCCTAACCAAAATGAATTGCGTGTCTTCCTTCTTCTTGAATTCCTCAAGAAGTTCCTTCCCACTCATGAGAAGTACAGTGTTTTTCACCTCTGTTGTTCACCTCTTTATCCTTAATTGGAAACAACATGTGCGTCCTACCATTTTTCTCCAGAGTGTACATGTTCTTTCTCTAATCATGCACCACATTTATGTCATATTGCCATGGTCTACCCAGGAATAGATGAAAAACATCCATGGGAATGACATCACATAATATCTCATCTTTATATCCTCCTATTTTGACTTCAACTAAACACTGTTTAGTGACATTTACCTGATGTCCTTTTTGTAGCCACAAAACTTTGTATGGGCTTGGATGCGCAACAGTCTCCAGCTCTAGTTTTTATACCATTTCCATAGATACAAGATTATCTGTGCTACCACTTTCCACTATGACCTTGCATACCCTATCTTTGGTTTTGCAAGTAGTCCGAAACAGACTGTTTCTTTGGGATGGATTCTCCGGCTCCCTTTCCAGTTTCAAGAGAACTTTCCGCATCATCAAAGATCTTTCACCCTCAGTGTCCTCTACCTCAACATTCCATCCTTGAGCCTCGACAATGTGAATTTCACCACCATATTTATTCCTATCTGGACACTTATAGGATTTATGCCCGATTTTTCCATAGACAAAGCATTTCACTTCACCTCCTCTACCTCTTCCTCTTCCTTTGTCTTGAGGAAAAGTATTTCTATCAGCATACTGCCTCCCTCTTGAGCTTCCTCCTCTCTCAGATGGAGTTTGAGGTTTCTTCCCCTTTTCTTTAGGCTTCTGAGTTCTGCCCTGGGAAATTGTTTTGCTTCTGCTTTGACTTCTGCCTCAGCCTCTTTGACCTTGCTTTCGGCTTAACTTCTCTTCATCTTTTAAAGCCATTCGATAAGCATCTTCTATGGTTCATATGGTTATCATGCTCATCTCGTCTTGAATTTCATATCGTAGACCATTCATATACATGACAACTTTCTAATCATCGATTTCCCGATGACCTGCTCTGATGTTTATCTTGTATAACTCTTCAATATATTCTTTCACTGACATAAGATTTTGTCTCAAATTCTGCATCCTTCGAAACATATTTATTTGATAATCCCTGGGTATAAACTTGGCTTTCATTTTTTCAACCATTCTATCCCAACTCTTGATTTTTTGCTTGCCTTTGCAACGTCTGTCATCCTGCAGTTCATCCCACCATAGTGCTGCATGCCCTTTAAGTCTAGTAATGACATGTTTGACTTTCTTGTCTTCCTCGACATCCTCATAGTCGAAGTATTTGTCTAGAGCTCTAATCTAGTCTAGAAGCTCTTCAACGTCTAGGTTGCCTTCGTACATTGGAATGTCCATTTTTTCCCTAGCACCTATCCTTGCAACAACCCTGAATAGGCGTTCTTTTGCAGCATCTTCGACTGTAACTTCTTCTTCTTTGTTTCTAGCTTCATTTTCACTTGCATCAACTGTTCCCCTTTGTGATGTCTCCATAGCATCAAGTCTGGCATGTAATTCACACATTTCTCTTTCCATTGCTGGATCAGGTATGGGTCTTTCTCTTCTTCTCGGTGGCATGGCTATAAAATTCCTCTTTTCTCTTTGCTGTAGAAGCAAATAATTTTTTCTGGGCTCTGATACCACAACTAGTGCAAACCTCCTTCCCTCAGGCCGAGATCCATGTAGGATCTTCTCTAAACCTCGACAAGGGTTAACTAGAATCCTTGTTTAATCCTGTAAAGGATTTCGGGTCTCGTGAGTTGGGCACTTCAAATGCAATGCCACAACTCTTGGAAATAGCCAAAACGTGAAATTGTGAATGGGCTTAAGGTGTAAGCCCCCACCCTCTTCAGTCCCTTTTCCAAAGTGACCACAACCAAGTCTTAACGCAAGCACCTTTTTCAACTAGTGATTTCGCGAGTTGGAGTGTTGAGCTCCCATGCTCTTCCCTTGTGAATCCCCGAAACACGAAATGTCAACGAAGGTGGACTTTGCCAAAGCGACATACACACCACTTGTCTCCTCTGCTTTACTCTACTTACGGGGTGAGTTCTTGCCACCTATTCACATGAGTCTTCAACTTTCAAAACTTGAGTGAACAACCAACAACCGTTCCTCTTCCTCTATGGATCCCCAAACTCTGAAATTGTACTCTTGACGAGATCTATGGCTATGTGCCTCCCTCTATCCAATGGTCCTGACTGTATCGGGATTTTGCAACCCGAGAGTTCACAACTCTCGAGTCCAACCTTGAACTACTCCACTTCATGATCCCTGATATGGTGAATTCACATACGATATCAATGACCCTCTTTGATCCGGATCTACATGTCACTACTTCCCCTGAGCTTATGGGTGTTGAAAGACTCTCAGTCTTAATGCCTTCGCTGATCTATCAAATCCAATGACCTACAAAACTTCGACGCTTCTCCTTGAAGCGATTCCATAGTCCGTTTAAACTTCTCAAGAACTTCTGGTCAAATGACTTGGCGTCCTCCCTCCTACACTTGGCTTCTGTGAGATGATTTCAACCTCTACCTCCGTTTGAATACTTCAAAGGTTCTATCCCTTCTGAGCTTTTACTTGTGAATTAAAGGCTTCCAAAAGGGTCTCTGAACTCACTCCTTGCGGCAAATTTTCAAATAACCTATGGTTATTTGGGTCTTCGACTCTGTGCACTCTTTGCAATAGAGAATTCTTCAACTCCTCTGTGAGTTTGAAAGATTTCGTTCCCTTCTCCCAGCTTGCGCACACTTTGCATGACTCTGTTCTCTGCTAGCACTCTTGCCTGTAAAGACACAATTTGAATCTCCTATGAGAGTTCTGAGATGGAACTCAGAGCCTGGTCGTTGCACTCCTTGCAGACCCTCCACTGCACTCTTTGCGGGAGTTCTCAGAAAGAGAAACAACTGAATTCTAGAGCATACACACACACATAGCATTGAAGAAAAATGCATACAGAGAATGCAAACAAGCTTGCACCATACCATTTAACATGTGGTTCCAACAACCATAACAAACACATAGATTGGAATCAAATCTTTCTTCTATTAATTCCAGTGCTCCTGTACATGGCGAATAACAACCAAAAATGCATAAAATTCTTTGTTCTCCTATATTCTTCTCTGCATCTCTACAACTTATGAATTCTGAAATTATGTTACAATGATACAAGGTTGAGGGTGTCTATTATCCGTTTTCGCTCCTATGGACCTAAAGTATCTAATCTATTAAATTAAATCTACCTACTTGTATTAAACATACATAAATTCCTATTACATCCGGTGGATAGGAACATACACTCCAAAATCAGTTTGGATCTTCAATACATAAATGCTAATGCACTTCCTCCCATCCATTACATTATTGTTTCCAATTTTGAAATTCACTACGTTTTCACAAAAACGTATTTAATTCCATCTGCGCATCCAACTGTCTCCTTGGTTTTAGGCATGCACTTGGGCTTCATACGATGCTCCTGCATCAAAAAACACCGTCAGGCCTTTCATTTGGTCAAAAAATCATGTATTCTTGGCAACATATATTGGCTCTTGATTGTTGCCTTGTTCACTTGATGGTAGTCAATACACAGTCTCCATGACCCATCCTTCTTCCGTATGAAAATAACGGGCACACCCCAAAGTGACACACTTGGATGTATAAGCCCTAGGTCCAACAACTCCTTCAGTTTCATTTTCAACCCCCATAACTTAGGTGTTGACATCCGATAAGGCGTTCTCGCCATCGGTTCAGTTCCCTGTTTCAAGTCGATGGTAAACTCCAACTCTCTTTCTGGAAAAAATCCTAGTAACTCTTCTGGAAATATGTCAACAAACTCTCGTACTACCAAAATATTTTCTAATCCTTCCACCATGCCTTGGTCATTCAGTGCTAATATTGCATATATCTTGCATCCCTTGCACATGCTCTTCTGTAGTTGTAGGGAAGAAATGAACCTCAGTGACACTCCCTGTTTTCTTCCTACAATCACTCTTCTTTGTCCCACATCGTCGATCCAACTCAATCGCTTCATCTTACAGTTGAGTATCACATCATGTGGTTCCAACCAGTTCCTACTGATCAAGATGTCATAATATCCCGAGATCATGATGTATAGGTCATATTTTTTTACAAAATTCCCCAAGTTAAAGAGACAGTTCATAACCCTTCCTCCAACCATCTATTTGGCACCCGAAGCTATTTCTATGTATCTAAACTCATCCTGTCAACTGCATTTTCCTTAATTCCTTTCAACGCGACACTAGAATAAAGCTCTCCATAGCACCGAGATCTATCAAATACTAAAAGTTTGGTTGGCGATGGTACTTGATGCCTAGAGAACAATGGACTGGTGCTTGGACTGGCAGTTATTCACCACGACAAGAATTCGATGGGCCTTGCTCACATCTCCATCTGTTGCGTGTCCAATTGATTTGACTTCTCTGGTCCTCTCAACTGGAAAATATCGCTGGTAATGTGTATCTCCACATGTCAAGCATCTGGTCTTCGATCCAGTACTCTTAGTCCCTGAAGTAGATGCTACTGGCCTACCCGAGGTCGTCTGTGCAATCAATCTTGCAGGAGCTCTACCCTTACCCCCGCTGGTCACCTCTTCCTCATCTATGAGGGCCTTCTATACTACATTGGGAAAAGTTTGAGGAATTAGGATCCTCACCTTTTCACGAATGTTGAAGTTAAGGCTGAACACACTTGTTGAACTTTATCTTCTTGGTGTTCAGATGTGGATCATACCAAGAAGCTTCACTAATCAGGCCTCATACTCGGGCACCGTACGACCATATTATTGTAAGGCGTTGAACTCATTTATCCAATGCTCAATGAATTCCTCTGGTAAATACCTCTCCTGGAACCGTTCCTCGAAAAACTCCCATGACACGTCCTCGACGACCATTTTTAGTTGAGGTAGGAGCGTCTTCCACTATAGAAGAGTGCCTCCCTTCAGCTGAAATACCGCCATGAAAAATTTCATGTTGGAGGCATAATGACGAGGTGCGAAGCACATCGCCATGTTCTCCAACCATGGCTCGACGGTTGAGCCATCCGTGTCACCCAAGAACTCGGGAAACTTGACCTTCTCGAGTTCTCTGTGAACGCTGCTGGTACCGTCTGGGGCATGCTGTGGATCCTTAGGGGGTACATGCGCCTTGGCCTCATCTCTATCTAGATGGTTAATAAAGGCCTCTGATATCCTCTGAAAGGACCTCGCCAGACCAACCAAATCCCTCTCAACAATCAACCTCTGTCCAATGACTTATTCTTCTCCTTGGGGTTTATACCCCTTTAGTGTGGACGCTACTGGAGGTGTCACAACTCTACCCCTAGCACCACATCGTCTAACTCCATGACTTCCTCTAACCAGGATTACCGGTATGTATTGTTGGACAACTGAAAGGGGGGGGGTTAATCAGTTGTTACTGTTCTTAAACAATTATGCTTCCTTTTTAAACTCTTTGCAGAAACACTGAAGGACAAACACAATAATGCAAGGAAGTAAGCAATATCATATTCAGTATTAGTCACACACATGTGATACACAGAGACAAATATTTCCTGAGGAAACCCATAAAGGGTAAAAACCTGTTTTTCTTTATATGATAAGTAATAGATACATTCTTTACATTATCATACATATGAGCACCAACTCATAGTGAGGCTACAACCTCTGTTTTGCAAGCTGCAACTTGCTGAGAGCACCAACTCTCTGTTTTCTCTAGCACCCAC
>JZKD02S2180328.1:89948-100939 GCA_000966675.3 Picea glauca
TGCTCCAAGGGTGCCACTCACCTTTGATTCAAATTTTAATTACGCGACATGCCCTTCAAGACGCACTACGTGGTCCAAGGGTGCCACAACTCTCCCTCAATATCCGATTGTTTTGCATGGCCCCTTTACTCCTTATGTGAGTTTGATTAACAAACAATTGTCAGCGTGCATCCACCAACGAAACAATGTCAATGATCCATAAAAAAAATCATAATATACCTGATCATATGTCACATATGCATAAATAAAAATACCCAACCAATACAGTGCACTCCCTGACACGATCCAGAGTCCAAGGAGGTCCATTGATGCCAGTGGCATTGTCCATATGTCAAGTGTCTTGCACACTCAGGGGAAACTCGTCAATAACATATGTCAATACAAAGATATTAAATAGCATAACATCATAATCCATCAATATGATCACAAGAATCCATAAACGAACAAACATCTATATACTAAAACCAGATCACTTGCACGCAAGTGTCCTCAAAGAATAAGTCTATAACATGTGCTCACAAGAGTGGGATGTTACAAAAAGTTGGTATCTGTAGAACATTACAACTTTCAATATGTGTTTACTTCAATTGCCAATCATTCTATCCTTTCGATTCATAAAATTCTTATCAGCTCCAAAAGGTCATGTTGTGAACAGTTTTCCCAGACAACCTATGTGGCCTTCAAGAAATATTCTAGATATATCACAGTGAATGAAAAGAGGGAATGGGCTTTGTTCTTTTACTTTGTAGAAGATTAAATAGATCTAGATTTGAAGCCTTTGGTTGTGTGTTTCAATGGAGGTTAGTGGAATGAGTGATTGTTTTCTTTTCATTTTCTTTCTTTTTAAACACTATAGAAGGATAAAACATGGATGATGGGGTTCTTAATTTATTTAGGGCGATGGGATGATTAGAGTATGACTATTTCTCTTCCATACTCAAAACATTTCTGGCGTTCTCAACAAGATGAAGCTGAACATATATGCTTTAATTTAGGAAAAAAATGCAGATGGCACTCTTCTTTTAATATAAAAACACTTTATGTTGCTCTTGAATTCACCGAATTCTTGAACTGTCCAAGGGGATAATTTATTGTCCATCTACTTCTCTTGTTTGGTCTGAACATTTGAAATGCTAATTATTGATTGAATTTAAATGTAATATTCATTGATATCTGTAATGTTCCCAAGCCATTTTTTTTTCACTTGGAACACTAACTGACCACTGATTTACTTGTTTGTATGTGTGTGTTTGCAGGTTGGCCTATTAAGTTTCATCCTTAGGGTTTATATTCAATTACTAAGCACATATATGAAGATATACTCAATGGAAATACAAGATCTAACCAGTACACAAGATATGGAACCAAATAGCATAGATCTGACCTTTATTATTATTAAAAGAAAGAACCTAATACAAAGAGGATGAAGATCTGGAATAACATCAAATGGCTCCAATAGATAATATATGAGTTGCTACAAAATGCTCCAGATAAGAGATGCAAGCCTCTAAAGGCTGTATATACAATGAAGAACAATGAAAGAAGAACCAGGGTCAAGTCCAAACCCCCGTGGTTGATGGTATGTCCTGCTACAGAGCTAAGAATACCAATGTTTTGGCCCAACTGAAGGAGATCTCCAAATAGCACCAAAATCCACAGAAATATAGGTCGAGGCTAGTAGAATCCCTCCCTAAAGTATCAAGTCAAGATACCAAGAACTACCCTTCCAAACTATTGAAACCCTAATCAAGGTCGTGCCCTCCTAAAGACTGTCAAGCTCAATATTTCGACCCTGATGGAGAAAGCCTCCAAATACACTAAAACTCTCTAGAAAGATAGATCATGCCACCACAAGCTACTAGGAGAAGTCTCAGGGTCAGATATGAGGTGTAACCCCTCCAAACTGAGCAAATCTGAATCATAGTTGCACCCTCCTTCTCTTAAAAACGTCCCAAATCTCCAGATAATAATATAGAAAGAGTAACTCTCTCAAAACACTCCAGATATGATGGGAAAGGCTCTGCAAGAAATAACCAGGTGTTAGAATATCAATAAACCCTGCCAATAACCTAGATAAAACTCCTCTCCAAGGAATGGTGCGCCCCTTCCTGGAAAACCCTCAAGGGTACGACCTGGTGCTCTCCTGAGTGGATGATGGTACCTGTGAATACTATAGAATGGTGTGGGTGGAGTATTTCATCCCCGATACCAATCTTGGAACATGGTGAGTGGAATATTTCACCACTGAGTTGTTCTCTAGGGTTTGTAGTCTCAAAACCCTCAAAACTATGTGCTCAAGAGCCCAATAGCCAAATACAAAATAATCCAAGATGAAATGAGAGGTGCACTCTAGGATTTCCTTTATACCTATTTCTATTTATTTGTTGAGTTAAGTTAACCCTTAGGTTTAACTCCTAAATCAACCTCAAGTGCTCTATTCCTCTAGTGAGTTACTTTTTACCTTTTTACCTTTTTAAGTCAAATTTAAATTATAACCTTGAGCTTAGCTGACTTTTCCCCATGTTGCATGAGACTATAGTCTAGTGGGGATGACTAGACTACTGATTCTCTCTCAAACCTCTTCATGAAGAGGTGGGGGAAATTATAGTCTCCCTTGCCAGAAATTTCTTTCCCACACGAAATTCTGATCCTGTCTCCTGTAACACCTGTTCACTCTCCCACGTTGCATCCTCAATAGGAAGATCCTTCCACTTGATTAAGTATTCCTTGGTGCTTCTTCTCGGAAGTTTATTTTCCTGAACCTCCAATATTTCCTCTGGTATTAGTACCAACTACCCCTCTTCATCTAAGGGTGGCAGTACCTCAAGTGGCATGATGTGTTGGCCAATGGCCTTCTTCAAGAATGATACATGGAAGATGTTGTGAATTCTGCTGCCCTATGGAAGCTCAAGTTCATAAGCCATGAACCCTACCTTCCCGTTGATCCTATAGGGTCCAAAAAACTGGGGTTGGAGCTTTTTTGCCTCGCTTCTTTTGATAGAATCATGCTTGTACAGTTGGAGCCTTAAGTAGACCAAGTCACCAACCTCAAATGTTTTCTCTATCCTGTGCTTGTTCGCCTGGACCTTCTGTTGATTTTATGCCCACTGAAGATGATCCTTCAATTCCCTGATTATATCTTGGTTCTATTGTACCCAATCCTGTACCATAGGAGCTCTGCTATCACCAAAGGAAATATCTACAAAGGAGAGAGGGTCATAACTATACAAAGCCCTGAATGGAGTCATACCAATGGACATGTGACAAGTGGTGTTGTAACAATATTCCCCCAGGTGTAACCACTTAACCCATCCTTTATGCTGCCCTGCTACGTAATTCCTGAGGTATCCTTCCACTCACTTGTTAACTATTTTGGTCTATCCATCAGTTTGAGGGTGGTAGCTGGTGCTAGGGGTCAAGGTCATACCAACCAATCTGAACAACTCTTGCCAAAAATTTCTCATAAATCTGCTATCCCTGTCACTAACAATGGTCTTGGGCAATCCGTGCAACTTGAAGACCTCCCTGAAGAAAAAATCTACCACCTGTGTTGCGCTGAAGTCTGTGGCAATGGAGAAAAAGTGTGCAAACTTAGTCAACCTGTCCACTACCATGAAAATGCAGTCTTTCCCCTGTGCCCTCAAAAATCCAATGATAAAGTCCATGGAGATACTTTCCCATTTGTGCTCTGGAATGGGTAAAGGTTGCAATAGTCCTGCAGGATGGGTATGCTCATCCTTCTCTTGGCAAGTAATTCACTCTTTTATGCGACTCACTACATCTTCTTTAAGTCCCTTTCATGAAAACTATTCTCTCACCTGTCTATATGTTTTGACAATGCCTTGGTGCCCTGCCACTGGTGAGTCATGAAATTCCTGTAGTATCTTGGCCTTGAAGGCTGACTCAGGAACCGAGAAGATTCAAACCTTGTAGTATATGATGTCATTTATGACTTTGAAGTTGTCATCCTGTATTTTCCCATCCATTAGCTGGTAAGCGAACTGGTTTTTGGAGTATTCTACCAAGAGATGGGCCTTTCAGTCAACTGATATATCTGTCATGGAATAAACTAATGGCCTCCTGGATAATGCATCTGCAACTATGTTGTTTTTCTCTTTGAAAAAATTAATATCAAATTCATAGGCCTGTATCTTTCTGACCCACTTCTGCTGCCTCTCATTTAAGTCCTTCTGTTCCAAGAAGTACTTAAGGATGTTATTATCTGATTTCACCAAAAACCTTTCACCTACCAAGTATTGCCTAAATTTGGCCAAGGCGTGCATGATAGCCAACATCTCTTTATCGTAGATGGTGTAAAGAAGATCAGGGCCTCTCAATTTTAGGCTCTCATAGGAAAAGGGATGCCTATTCTACATCAGTATGGCTCTAATGCCTTCTCCGGAGGCATCACACTCTAGTGTGAAGGGTTGGCTAAAATCTAGCAAGGCTAACACTGGGCATGTTCTCATTACCTTTTTCATCCCATCAAATGTAGATTGTGCGTATTCACTCCACCTGAAATATCCTTTCTTAGTCAGATCGATCAAGGGTGCACAAAGTTGGGAGAACCCCTTGACGAATCTCTTGTAATTGCTACAAATACCAAGAAATCCCCTCAACTCTGTAAGAGTTTTAGGTGTGGTCCACTCGACTATCGCTTGGATCGTCTCCTAATGTACCTATACCCCTTTAACTCCAATGATGTGCCCCAAGTAGAGGACCTCTATCATCCCAAATTCACAGTTGGACTCCTTGGCATACAAGGATTGGCCCTCCATGATAGTTAAGATCTGTTCCAAATGCTGAAGGTGTTCCTCCCACGTCTTGCTATAGATTAGCAAGTCATCAAAAAACATAAGAAGATGCTTCCTCAACTTCTTTTTGAATACGTGGTTCATACATGATTGAAAGGTGGTGGGTGCATTGGTCAATCCAAATTGCATCATTAGGAATTCATAGTGGCCATAGTGACACCTGAAGGAAGTCTTGGGAATGTCCTCCTCCCTCATTTTGATCTGATGATAACTAGAGCACAAGTCAATATTTGTGAAGTAAACATCCCCATGGAGCTCGTCCAATAGCTCATAAATCCTCATAATGGGATACCTATTTTTGATAGTCTTCTTGTTTAGTGCCCTGAAGTCAATGCACATGCACATGGTTCCATCCTTCTTCTTGACCAATACCATTGAAGAGGCAAAATGGCTGGAACTTGGTCTAATATGACCCATATCTAAGAGTTATTTGATGTCCTTCTCTATCTCGTCCTTATACTTCTTTGGGTGTTTATAGGGCGTGGTGATGAATGGATTTTCCCCCTCTTCCAACTCAATGATATGCTCAACTCCCCTATCTGGTGGCACTCATGGTGGAATGGGTCCAAACACCTTACTATGTTTGTTAATGATCCTCTAGATCTCTGGTGCATAGTGGACCTTCCCCTTTTTGTCCACACGTGCCAAAATCTTGCACTCAACAACATATACAATCTTCTCTCTCTTGAAAATGGCCTCCATACGCTTTGCTGTGACTACCCTGGCTATGTTTCCTGACATGCCTCTAAGGACTAAATTTCTTCCACTCTCCTCTGTGAAAGACATCTCCATGGTCTTGTAGTTGGTGGTGATAGGCCCCAACGTACTGAGCCACTGTACTCCAAGGATTATATTTGTATTAGGGAGGTCCATCACATAAAATTCTTGTGCTAAATAATGCCTACCTAGTGTAAGCTTCATCCCTAGAATGTACCTGTTACAAGGCATGGTGCTTCCTCCTACTACCTCCACCTTGAATCCTTCAAACTCAACTGTGGGTATATGCCTCCTCTGTAGCAATGCTGAGTCAATAAAGTTGTAAGAAGCACCCCCATCAATGAGTACTGAAACCTTTTTCCCCTACAACACTCCTCTCATCCATAAGGTGTTGTACTTGGGTACCCCACTAATGGATGCCAATGTAGCCTTCTCCTCTGTTTCACTGCCGTGACCTATATCCTCCTCTTCTGCAGTTTCGATGGTGTCTACCTCTATGTTATGGATGTGGCCGAAATCCTCATCCTCTTCATTATCAGATGTCACCTCAATGTAATGAACCTAGACATGGCCCATACACTTGTGGGATGGGTTCCATGGATCTTTGCATGTGTAGCATAGCTATTTTATTCTTATCTCTCTTCTAGTGTTCTCATCCATCCTACCTCTTTCCCTTGTCGAACCCCCTTGGATATCTTCCTCCTGGATTCATTGGAGGTCTTTGTTCTCTTCCTCCGGTGTTTAGAGGTGGTCTAGGCACAAATTTCGGTTTTGCAGCTGGGCCTATATATCTCATCCTCCATATATCATCCTGCAAGTTGGTAGGCTTAAAAGCCTTAACCCAACCTTCAAGGGTTCCATCAAATCCTCTATGAAGAGCATCATGAGTCTAGACTGTGACATGTCCTGTACCATGACTGCTAGCCTCTGGAACTCCTCAATATACACCTCCGATGCTCCCATCTATCTAAGTTGTGTGATTTCCCTAAAATGTAGCTCTCGATCCCCCTCGCCAAACCTGTCAATGAGCCTTTGAGTAAACTCCGTGTATGCCACTATCTGATTGTGGCCAAGTGTGGTCAACCCATGGTACCACCAGTCATGAGATTTTCCATCCAAGTACATGGTGAAAAACTAGATGGAATCCATTTCCCTCATAGGGTTAAGCTACAAATAAGTGTCTATTTTTTGTATCCACACCTGTGCAGTCATCTTGGCCAAACCATCAAAGTAGGGGATCTCCATCTTCCCTGCCCTGTGCTCTAGCTCATATTTGTTCTTGTGGTACGACCTAGGTTTTATTCTAAATTTGAATCCACAAAACTGATCTAAGGTGATCTGCCTCTTAATTGGTAGGCTTAGTGAGTTGTACTCTCTGGTACACTACTCAAACTGATCCTCAAACTCATCTGGGTTGTCAGAATGTGTTGGTTCATCTATAAATGACGGAAAGTATGGTATGGGAGTGGTCCTGCTACCTGTTTGTCCCTGTGGTGCTCCCCCTCCATGGATTCCCTTCGAATGATTATAGAGAACATGTTCCTGCTGATATCTTTTCCCTCCATGAGATCCACTAGTTTCCTTGTTGGCATAAGATTCTGGGACTTTCCCCTTATGAGTCATCTCCATCAAGAGTTTTGATATCCTTGTTTGGTTTTCGTTTACCTTCCTCAAGGTCTATGATATTTCAACCTTTCCCCTATGGGTTTCCTCCTGGTTTTCCTGTAGGTGATTTACAAGGTCGCTTTGTGATACCCGTATGGAATGTTGCAAGTCCTTAGCAGTCCCTCCTAGTGTTTGTGGCTCACTATCCTCACCTGATCCTTCCATTTCGGCCTTTGCTTCACCTGTCTATTTCCACCTTCTTCCCATATAACTGCATGCACTAATCCTCATAGGATGGGAGGATCATATCTATGATACCACTGTAATGTTCCCAAGACAATTATTTCTCTTGGAACACTAACTGACCACTGATTTACTTGTTTGTATGTGTGTGTTTACAGGTTGGCCTCTTAAGCTTCGGCCTTAGGGTTTATATTCATTTATTAAGCACATATCTGAAGATATACTCAATGGAAATACAAGATCTAACAAGTACACAAGATATGGAACCAAATAGCATAGATCTGACCTTTATTATTATGAAAAGAAAGAACCTGATACAAAGAGGATGCAGATATGGAATAAGATTAGATGGCTCCAATAGATAATAGATGAGCTGCTACAAAATGCTCCAGATAAGAGATGGAAGCCACCAAAGGCTGGATATACAATGAAGAACAATGCAAGAAGAACCAGGGTCAAGTCCAAACCCCCCTGGTTGATGGTACGTCGTGCTATAGAGCTAAGAAGACCATTGTTTTGGCCCAAATGAAGGAGATTTCCAAATAATACCAAACTCCACAAAAAGATAGATCGAGGGTAGTAGAATCCCTCCTTGAAGTATCAATTCAAGATGCCAAGAGCTACCCTTCCAAACTGCTAAAACCCTAATCAAGGCCACACCCTCCTGAAGACTGTCAAGCTCAATATTTTGGCCCTGATGGAGAAAGCCTCCAAATACAATGAAACTATATAGAAATATAGATCAGGCCACCACAAGCTACTAGGAGAAGTCTCAGGGTCAGATCTGAGGTGTAACCCCTCCAAACTGAGTAGATCTGAATCATAGTTGTGCCCTCCTTCTCTCAAAAACGTCCCAAAGCTCTAGATAATAATATAGCGAGAGTAACTCTCTCAGAACACTCTAGGTCTGATGGACAAGGCCCTTCAAGAAATACCCAGGTGCTAGAATATCGATAAACCTTGCCAATAACCTAGAACGAACTCCTCTCCAAGGAATGATGCGCCCCTTGCTGGAAAACCCTCAAGGGTATGACCTACTGCTCTCCTGAATGGATGCTGGTACTTGTGAATACTGTAGAATGGCATGGGTGGAGTATTTCATCCCCGAGACCAAGATTGGAACAAGGTGAGTGAAATATTTTACCACTAAGTTGTTCTCTAGGGTTTGTATTCTCAAAACCCTCAAAACTGTGTGCTCAAGAGCCCAATAGCCAAATGAAAAATAATCCAAGATGAAATGAGAGGTGCACCCTAGGCTTTCCTTTATACCTATTTCTATTTCTGTGTTGAGTTAAGTTAACCCTTAGGTTGAACTCCTAACTCAACCTCAAGCACTCTATTCCTCCCGTGAGTTACTTTTTACCTTTTTACCTTTTTAAGTCAACTTTAAATTATAACCTGGAGCTTAGATGACTTTTCCCCATGCTACATGAGACTATAGTCTAGTGGGGATGATTAGACTATTGAGTCTCTCACAAACCTCATCATCAAGAGGTGGGGGGAATTACAATATCTTATTGGGTTTTAGATATGAATATTCTAAACTTATTTGGTTTTCATTGTGGATTTTCATGCCATACATATATAAGGTGGAGATAGCCTTTACAAAGACAGTAGCTAAGGTGTTGATTTTTTTATTATAAATTTTATTGTATCTTGTAACAAGGTCTCTCAAGAACATGAAAATAGTATATTTTATTATCATGTTCGTGTCTAGAAAATTACAGGGCTTGGTTGTTCTTCATTTGGTGTAACTTAAAAACAAAGGCATTTGTGTGTGGGATTCATGGCCATTTGCCAGAACAACTCATGACTTAGACCAATCTGTCGTTGACACTACCCACCATAGAGCCGACCAAAATGGCTATTGATGCATACTTCTTGTACAATGCAATGCAAACTTTGCAACACATGATGATGGAAACAGAGCCTCAGACCACTCGACAAAACATTGCCCTTATTTACATGATGCAATCTGAATAGCTCATCCATGGCGATGCTCAGGATTCTACAAACTTTAAATCACAAAAAGAATGCTTTCGACGAAGAATAAGGAATTTGAAGAGAGTATAAGTATGGTTGGGTGAGGTACTCATTCATGTGGTACAATATTAGAGAGATTTTACGGTAAAATATTTAGCATAAATATTTATATAACGTCCTAGCAATTTGTTTTTCCATATTGATAGGAACATAAATGAATAATATAGAATTTTTGTTATAAATTTTGTGCGTTCAAAAGAACTTTGATTGATCTGCTGATTTTCCGTTATCTTTAATTTATTTTATTGAATGTTTACAATAATTTCAAAATTCATGGAGGAAGGAAGTAAATAATGTCGGGAAGGATGTACTTAGAGGGTTTTTTTGGAATTTCTGTTTCAATGAGGTTTCTCTAGGGAAAACTTTAGGGGCTACATATTTCCCATGGGATAATTTTCTATGCTTTTTCCAAAAAAGATTTTCCAATTTCTATTTTTTCTAAAAGTGATTTGTCCAAATTCTATAGAATAAAATTATTTTACCTTAAAAATAACCCAAATTTTATAAAACTATATTAAATCCTCAAGAATTTGAATATTTTTACAAAAATATGGCCAATTTTTTTACACTTTGCATATTAAGGACTAGTAAGATTCACAATAGTTTCTACATTCTAAGATAAATTTCCATCCTTAAAATTATCCCTGAGTTCCTCTAGTGGTGACGATTCATAATCCATATAGATTTCTTTCCAAGGTTTCTAATCGTTTTGCTTTAATAGTTTACATGGATCATGAATGCTTAAATAAATTCAAATAAAGGTAGAGAGCGAAATGAGATTCCGTGAGAGTACTATATTTGTTACAGAAAATGATATGATATTTGCTCTAGATGATTTTATGGTCACATAGATAAATTGATTGTTCTCCATCAATATTTGATAAATTAGTTGGAAAATATGACACTGTTGAATGCAAATATCTAACAAAAATGATATGAGTTCTGAATCTTCTCGGAAAGTGGATACGGTGGAATAGTAAAATTGTTCAATTAATTTTGGCTTTGTTTCGTTTCACAGAAATTTGTACAGCTGAGAGAAGAGAACAAATGTGCATTGGGAACTTGTTGGCAGCCAATTCATTTTTTTAATTACTCTTAAAAAAAGCTGTCTACACCCCTTGTCTCATTAAACGACAAATCATCGTCACATTGTAAAACTAGACTTTTGTTTTATTTTTGAGACAATTGCAAATTGGTTTCGATTCAGTTTTCACAACTGAAAGTGTGAAAACACCTATTTCATTGTTTGGACTGTCGTCGTCTTTTATTGATTTTTCCGAAAGACACTTGACCATTGGTTTATCACATGACTGCAAAAGATTTTTTCAAACTTATGTCCTTTGGCCTACTCTTACCTTGATTGTGCATTTGGATAAGTTTGATTACTAAGCCATTGAGCGGGAAGTTTTACTGGTTACATTTGATTCTATAAAAGTCATGATTGATTTTGGTCTTATATGCTTTGATTCTTATTGCTATGAGCTCTTGAATCATTGATTATATGAGATTTTTGGTTACAATGTTCTAAAAACTTTGAAATATAAATATTTGGATATGCAACAAGTGCAT
>JZKD02S2180328.1:119085-134941 GCA_000966675.3 Picea glauca
TAAGTGTGGTAGGTGTGTCCAACAATTGGTATCAGAGCGGGACTTCACTACAAGCCTTAACAATCTTGAAGGAGATCCATAGACACACAAATGGATGATGAAGTTCCAATCCTTGATGAAGAAAACTATTCTACTTGGAGAATATAGATGAGATTACTTTTGAAGACAATGGGAGCAACCATTTGGAAGGTAGCCATTGATGGATCAGTTCCGTTGAAGAAAAAGTCAAAGTTTGCAGCTCAAAGGGAAGGAAAGAAGAATGATGCATTGGCTCTCAATACCATTCTTAGTGGACTCTCAAGCCCTATAAAAGAGAGCATGGGACAATGCACTTCCGNGCTGATATATGTTGCTGATATGTGTTCACATCTAACTGGTTATAAATGACATCAATGAGTAATGAGTAAAATGTTGAATGCTAACTAATGAGTTTTGTGTAAGAGGGAAGTTTTGAGAAAAATAGCCCCACACTCATTCACCCCCCCCTCTAAGTGTGGTAGGTGTGTCCAACACTATAACGCTTCACAACACCATAATTCCAATTCATTCTACCATCTGGGGTCTTCATTTACTTGGTCCTGGGGTTCAAATGCCAGTTTACATGATCCTTGTCCCTTAACTAGTTTAGTAGGTTTTATATCTAGATCAAATTCTTGGACCACTACCATCCAGTTTCCTCTTCTTTCCCCCATATCCTGTTGAGTGAATAGGGATTAGAAAGCAGGGTGAGGCACAATGAATTTGGTATGGTTCTTTAGGATGTAAGATCTGAAGTGTTTCACTGCCTTGTATACTGCATAATCTTGATTGTCTATAAAAAGGTAATTTAGTTCACCCCCTTAGAGATTAGTGCTCATAAATGAGACTGGGGCCTCATTGTTGTCATCATCCTTCTGAGTCAATACTGCAGCTAACGATTGGTCAAAGGAAAAAGTATAGAGGAAGAAATATTGGCTAAATTCAGGACTTCGCAACACTGGAGCTTGAGATATTGCAGCCTTAATATTGCTGAAAGAACTTTTTCATTCATTATACCACTTAAATTCAACATCTTTGCTGATCATTTTTTGCAAGGGTTTGATAGTTTCAACAAAATTGGGGGTGAAATTCCTCACAAAATCGATTTTCCCAAAGAAGGATTGCATAGCCTTTTTGTTGTGGGGTAATGGAAGTTGAGCTATATCTCTAATTCATTTTGGGTCTATGGGAATTTCTGCTTAAGATATAATATGACCTAGTAGTTTACCTTCCTTGACACCAAAGATAGTTTTCTTAGGGTTTAAGGATATATCGTATTTCCTACACCTTTCAAAAATATGGGTTAAGTGTTGGATGTGATCTTCTATGTTCTTTGAATACACACTCATGTTGTCCAAATAAAATACTACACATTTGTTGATTAGTCCATGAAACGCTACATCCATGGTCCTTTGGAAGGTTGCCCTTGCATTGATTAACCCAAAGGGAATGTGTTTATAAGCAAAGGTTCCCCACTTGGTTCGGAAGGTAGTTTTTAGACGGTCTTCCTCTGAAACTAGAACTTGGTTGTAACCTGAAAAACCATCCAACAAGGAGAAAATATTGGAACCAGACATAGTCTGCAAGATTTGATCCATCGATGGGACTAGGTAGTTGTCATTTTCTGAAGGTTTGTTGAGGTTTCTGGAATCTACACATAGGCAGATATCCCCAGAATTTTTCTTCACTGGAACCAAATTTTCTACCCATGCAGAGTGTCTAACTTGGAATATAATCTTAGCATCTAGTAATTTCTTTAACTCCTGACACATGAGAGGCTCCAGGGATGGGTGGTACTTCTAGAGCTTCTATTGGAAGGGTTTCACTCCGGGATTTAATGAGATTGTTTGTTGAATGATACGAGTGTCATAAGTTTTCAGATTTTGGTAGGACCATACAAAAACATCTTGATATTGTCTGAAAAGTTTGAGATAGGAATTCCTTTCTTCTTTAGATATTGTCTTGCCGATATTTATATTCTTGGGGTTTTCCGGGGTTCCTAGATTTATAGTCTCATACATGGGACATGAACTCCCCGTCTTTGTGTTCTTTGACCCTTTGAATATTTCCCTTAAGTCAAAAAGGTTTTCTAAAGTGGCTACCCATTTCAGTATCGTGTGAGACCTTGGTATGTCATTCGATTGATCTGTTTTAGGTTTTTGTACATGAGGATTGGGGTCTATTAATTTCTCCTGAAATACTTCATCGTCAATAGCCAGATCTTTAAAATTATCCTGATTGGTTAAAAATTTTATGATTTGTTCATCTCTTTCAAATACTTTCCAATTGGAAATATTGGTGGGCACCGACGATTTGTAGAGTAGCTCCACAGTGAACCGGGAGGCTTCATAGTCTTCTAGAGGGGATAACCATGAGGTAGCAGTGGCCAAAGAATCAACAAGAGTGTTCTTTTTTCTGGGGATCACTGTAATGTTGAAGGATTCAAAATGTTCTATTAGTATGTGCACTTCCTGTTGATAATTCCTTAGGTGGGGAGAGTTGCAATGTATAGTGTTCCTTACTTTTCTAACGATGATTTCAGAATCTCCGAAAACATTTAGTTCTTTAACGTTTAAGTCTATGGATTTCTTGAGCCCTTGTACTAGAGCTTCATACTCGAGGATGTTGTTTGTGCACTCAAATTCTAGTTTGTAGGACATGAAACTTTGTTTACCTTTGGGATCAATAAGGATACACCCTGCACCTGACCGTTCTTGTGATTTGGATCCATCAAAGTACAAGGTCCAGACTAGTGAGGGAAAGCTATCAGTTTCTTCTTTCCTATTGGTTTCCTCCTTTCTTCCTATCTTCTCCATGGTTTTCAACAAAGGTTCTTGACATAGGAGGATTTCTTCTGCCGTCGTCGACAAATTTTCTTAAAAAGTCATTTCGGAGTTTTGAGTAAGAGGGAAATTAGATGGAAGAGTTGTATTATAATTTGAGCAACAATTTAAAGCTTCAACAAGGTGCTAGGGTTAGGGTTACTTCTGGTGCACCACGCCTCCCTGCAGGGGCACAATGATTCCGAGTGAGGGAGGGACGAGAGGCCCTTCCTACAACGTTGCAAATGCTCCAAGAAAAAACGGAGGCGGCTCTAAGTGACTAGCCTTCAAACCTCCCCCAGATCTTAGATCACAGCTCATTTCTGAAGGGACATTCAAAGACCGAGATATGGATATCGATTCAGGAAAAGCTACACCAACGACAAGTATGAATTGACCTTGGGTACCAGGGAAATGTATCCCTCAAGCACCACAAGCCCCAAAATACATTTTAAGTACACCTCGGATTGAGGAACATAAGCAATACATGAGAGACTATGATTTAATCGACAAATTTTTAGGGCTCTGGCCCTCAAAAAAGGAGCTGGTGAAATGGATATATCAATGGTGGAAGCCCAAAGGTCACTTTGATCTGTAGCTGTGCTCCAAGGGTTTTTTTAATATAATCCTGCATAACCTAGAAGACAGGAATTGTATTTTCGATGACGACCCATATTTATTTAACTCGGCGGGTCTTTTTCTGAGATTCTGGACAGAAAAATTTAGCCTTGAATTGGAGGACTTTGCACATGCCCTAGTCTGGTTAAGGCTATATTCCTTTCCGCATGAGCTTTGGCTGGAAGAGGTCTTGGCGGGCCTAGGAAATACAAAAGGAGTGTACATCAAAACCTCTGAAGCCAA
Source organism: Picea glauca (assembly GCA_000966675.3). Taxonomy (NCBI): domain Eukaryota; kingdom Viridiplantae; phylum Streptophyta; class Pinopsida; order Pinales; family Pinaceae; genus Picea; species Picea glauca. The sequence goes on from JZKD02S2180328.1 coordinate 122,787, forward strand.
CAAGAAGTGAAGGTACAACACCTCACCCTGCATATGTGTCTATCTCAACATTGCGAAGATGCTACCAGGATCTATCGTTCTGGAATACCAGAATGAGGACTGGATGCAAACCATCGACTATGAACACATTCCGTTTAGATGCCGAAAGTTCCATGAACAAGGACACTTTTTTAGGGTCTATCCCCTCAACACACCTAGCAAAGAGGGAATCCCATAAGCAAACAAAGACAAAGAAGGCTTCATACCGGTGACGGGAAAGCACAGACAAGGAGGAAAGTGACCAACAACCCATAAAATCAAGGAACTGACCACGAGCAACCAATACGATATCTTTCAACAACAACTAGAAGGATTGGAAGCCTCACAAGCCCCACCCTCAGAGAAAAAACCCCTTAATCCAGCGAAAGGGAAAGAAAGGGAAAACCAAGGGAAAACCCCACTCATCCCCACAACCATCTTTACTGCTATATCCCTAGACCCCTCATAGGTAGAAGACAGAGACGTGGAAATGGAACTAGACAAGCAAGATCTAGTAGAAGTAGACCTGGAGCATCTGGAACATTCCTACATGCACCACAAAATCTATACCATCCCATTGGATCAATTGAGAAAAGTGCACAAAATATTCCTCAACTCTTCAGCTAGCTCTACGGCCAGATCTAGCGCAAGCTTAGGAATCCAGGGAAACATGTCGGAAGAACAACGTAAACCTCAGAAGGATGAAAAGAAAAGAGGGAAAAAATCTACCAACAAGCTCATCTAAGAGATAGGACACTTTATGGTCAACTCAGGTCAGATACATCTAATATCTGACAGTTTTCCACCCCTTACCCCCCCTTCCTCCTCATGAATATCATCTCCTGGAATATAAGGGGACTCAACGGTCGTAGTAAACAGAGACTACTACGAGATATGCCCATTGCAAAAAACCAAGATATAATGCTACTTCAAGAAACAAAGTGTGTCATAGAAGACATGGATAATATCCTCCCTAGTTGCTGGAAGCAAGGGCAAGACATTTACACAACTTCCATGGGTGCAACAAGTGGGTTGGCTCTCCTCTGGAAACCAAAATCGGTTACTATAGACAACTTCTTCGCAACCAAATGGTCTATCAAGACAACCTACTGACTCATTGGATCCAACAAACTAGGTTATCTAGCCAATGTCTATGGACAAGCCAACTCAAGGGACAAACATGCCTTCCTTCACAGCCTGGAGCATTAAGACACTTTAACAACGGGGAATAGATGGATCCTGGGAGGATATTTCAACATGATCTGCAACCTTGATGAAAAAAGAGGCGGTACGAGACAACTTGAAGCAGATTCAGGGGACTTTCAGCGCCAAATCGACAACCTAGGTCTCGTAGACCCAGACAAATCCAATGGAACCTTCACTTGGACAAATCGTAGAATCGAATCTCACCAAATATCCTAGAGAATGGATCACTTCCTCCTTTCAGACTTGCTCTTGTTGGAGGGCACAGCTTTGGAAGCCATAATCCTTGACTTCCATGGATCTGATCATTGGACCATCCAACTCTGGCTGGACATCCTAACAAGTCCAGGTCGCAAACCCTTTAGATTGGAGAAGTTCTGGCTTAACCACCCTAACTTCCAACATAATTCCCACGTCTGGTGGGAGGAGGCTAATGTGTCCATTGGATCCAAGATGTATAGGTTTCAACAGAAACTCAATAACTTCAAACAAAAACTTAAAAATTGGAATAAACAAACTTTTGGCAACATCTTTGAGGCCCAAAGAAAACTAACGGAACAAATGAACACTGTTCAAAGTCAAATCCGGGACACAGGTTTATCTGAACCCCTCAAGCTACAAGAAGAAGCAATTAGACATAAGTTGGAGGAAAGAAAATCCCAAGAAGAAATCTTATGGAGGAAAAAATCACATATCCAATGGCTCAAAGAGGGCGACCAGAACACCAAGTTTTTCCATAGGTCCACCATCCAAAGAAGGCATGCTAATCATATCACCTATCTCATCTTAGATAATGGGCAAATTAGGTACACTCATGAGGAACTGGAAGAAGAGTTGGTCACCTATTATCAAAACCTCTTGTCACAACCCCAAAGAGACAGATCTCAAGCTATAACACAGATCACGCAGTACGTACCCTCCTTAATCTCGGAGGAACAAAACGCGGCCTTACTTCGACCCATCACGATCGAAGAAGTTGATTAGGCTCTCTAGGACACTACCAAGGGAAAATCCCCAGGACCAGATGGCTTCACGTCTGATTTCTTCCATCATTGTTGGCCAATGCTCAGAGAGGAATTATGGGAGATCATTGAAGACTCCAAACTCTCCAGACAAGTCCTCCCAGACCTCAATGCTACTTTCCTTACACTCATCCCCAAAGAAGAGTGAGTAAACCATCCTAAGCAGTTTCGATCGATCACCCTCTATAACGTCATCTACAAGCTCCTAACCAAGGTGATAGAAAGGAGACTCAATCCCCTCCTTCCCTTCATCATCTTTCTAGAACAATCAGGGTATGTGGAGGGTAGATAGATCCTGGACAACGTCATCCTCGCCCATGAAGTCATTCATTCTCTTCAGAATACCTGGAAAGATTTTGATAAGTTAAGTTGGGAATATATGCGGGTGATGCTCCTCACCTTTTGTTTCAACCCTTCCTGGGTTACCTGGATTCTGAACCTCACCTCCTTGGCCTTCTTCTCAATCCTTATCAACAGAGTTCCTTCTCGCCCTTTTTCTCCCACTAGAGAAATCAGGTAGGGGGACCCCCTTTCTCATTTCCTCTTCATCATCTTGGCAGAAGGCCTCAACCACTCCATTCAGGCCACGGTAGAAAACAGGATGCTAAAAGGGCTGCCCCTGCATGGCATCAACCCCCCGATCTCACACAATCAATTTGTGGATGAAACTCTGATGATGGGCTCCCCTACAGTCCAAGATTCCCTCACTTTTGTCTCAATCATCAACACCTTCTGTGAATCCTTGGGGATGGACATAATCAAGGAAAATTCCCAGATATTCTTTTTCAATCCTCCTTTGCCGATTCAACTCCACATCTCAGGCATCCTAGGTTTTACTCCAAGCTCCCTTCTTTCCAAGTACCTTCGCATCCCCCTCCTCAATAAATCCCTCAGAAACATCTCCTGGGAAGGCCTCCTTACCTCATTTTCAAAAATACTCTCCTCCTAGACCTATCGATCTCTCAACTTCCCGAGTCACCTCATCCTCCTCAAATTAGTCCTACAATCTCTACTTGTTTATACTTTCTTGGCCCTCGCGGCCCCAAAATTTATCCTCAATGCCATCAAAGCCTTGCAAAGAAAATTTATCTGGTAGGGGCTTAAAGCTGGGAAGAAATTTTCTCTGATCAGTTGGGAAAAGCTCTGTCATCCTAATATTCAAAGGGTTCTAGGAATCAAAGATCCCTCTATTTTGAATAAAGTACTCAATGCCAAGATCTGGTGGATATGGATGAAGAGACCACAGGACCTTTGGGCCAAGCTTTGGGGACAAAATTATACTCCCAATGCAACATAAAGAAGCCTCATTCGCTGGAAATAAGACACCCTAGGATCCCTAATTTGGACAAAAGCTAGGAAAAATCACCACCTAATAGTCAACCACGGCTTCTGGGAAATCCAAAACGGTCAGATTTCCCTCTTCTGGAATGATTCCTGGAAACAACTCCCGATATTAGGGTAGGAGGAATGGATCGTTTCCTTATGCCCCTCAAAAAATCAAGAAGGACTGACAAGAGTGGCAGATTAATGGAAGGTCAACCCACGAATGCCACTTGGAGATGCGGGAAATCCAATAAAGATGACCTACACGTCGAGGCACAGGTGAACCTTCAACCTTGGCACAACATGATCAATGAACGCAAATTCCTATACTGCAAGGAGAGGGCATCCTTCGATGGGAAGCTATCCAAGAGGTACTTTTAACATCCAAGAGGCCTACAAATTAAAGGCCAATCTCAATCCCCTTCCACCAAGGGAAGTTTGGTGCAAAATCTGGTCCCTAAAACACTGGCCAAAAATTAGCATTTTCCTTTGGTTGGTGGCACATGGCAACATTCTCACCTGGGATAATCTAACCAAAAGGGGATTTATTGGACCTTCCATTTGTCATCTCTGCCTGGCAGAGGAAGAAACCATGAATCACCTTCTTAACACTTGCCCCTACAACGCCAAAGTCTGGGACCACTGTGCAACCATAATGTGCAACTCGGATCGCCAAAGGGACAACATTAGCAACACTATTAACACTTTGCGAGACAAGGCTTTTCAGTCATCGATCCTAAATCGGATCTAGCAGTTGCTCCCTGGATTTATCCTTTGGTAAATTTGGAAGGAAAGAAACAAATGAATCTTCAGAAACACCCAGACTGATTGACATCATGGTTGGACCCAGATTTGTCATAATATAACAGAAACAATCAACTTGCAACAATGGAATGAAGTAGACTTAATCTACCCTACCCAATAACAAGGTATCATGAATAACTGGAAACTCAACAAAAACCAATGTCTGCCTCCTCCTTCTCATCCTTCTCCTCGAGGGGACTGTCCATCCCATTGGTCCCCCCCTCCTCTGGACTTCATTAAGCTCAATTTTGATGGAGCTTCCAAAGGAAACCTAGTAGCAGTTGGGTTTGGTGTGGTGTTCCGCAATCATCAGGGAAGCATTCTACTCCTCATAGCCAAAAATTTAGGAAATACTACCAACAATGCAACAAAACTCTGGGAGCTAACAACAGGGCTACAATTGTCCATAAAACACAACTTCAAAAAAATTATAATGGAAGGAAATTCTCAAGTCATCCTCAACCTCTTCCAGAAAATCTTGAATGAAGCAGACCCAGAGAAAGTCTCACCCTACTAGCACCTCTCTCATGGTCTAAGGACAATTTCATCTCTTCTCCGACCTAGCCAAGATCTCATCCCCTCCCATGTAAGAAGAAAATCCAATCAGATTGTAGATGATCTAGCCAATATTGGGGTAGAAGGAAAGGGACCAGATCTTCTCTGTCAAGCCCCCACCCACCAGACACACCCTATCTTTCAGAGATTCCAGACAATATCTCTAACCATCGAAAACCCCCCAGATGGGGTGGTAGTGGAGAACATGCGTTGAGTGGAGCAACCAGGAGATATCCTCCATGGCACTGACCACGTGACGGCCGCATGCCTCTCCCTCCCGCCATCTTCATGCCTTTAAGTTAACCTTACTCGAGAGAGGGCACCATTACTCTTAGTGCACCCTGCTCTACCTTGGCGTCCCTTCGATGGACCAACGCCTTCATTCATCCTTTACTCTATGCATGTGGATACTTAATGAATCACACCAGCTCCTCAGGTTATTTGAACTGTACCAGGGGCTCCGGATGGCTCATTTCCCCCTGGTTGATTTCTTCAGAGCTTGGCCTCCTACCCAGCCTTTCCTTGGTCAGTTTTTTCCCTCTCCTGGTCTATTGTCACTCTCTTTGGCCTTGGATCATTTTCTCCCTCCTAGTGTTTTAGAGATGCCCATGCTACGAGGGAAGTCTAAATGAGGTACAACATGGCAGCCAAGCCGACCCCATTTTTTACTCCTCCCCCCTCTCTCTCCCTCCCACATTTCCTCCTCCTCGTTGGCCACCTCGTCCTCCTCCTTAGCACAGTCGACTCAAACTCTAGCCAACCTCCCGCCCCTCTCCTCGTCTTTTGCCAATATATTGGAGGGGATGGATTGCTTAGGGGCTTCACTGGATTACAACCTAGGACCTTCTGGAAGTTTTGTCTCTGCTTGACACCCAGGTCCATTGGATCCTCCTAACTCTTTGACCTCCCTGTCTCTTTAGGCCCCACTTGTCGACGCTCAATTTCAGATTGATGGTTCAGAAGCCATCCAAACTTCACGTCAGCAACCCCACTCCTGAGCCGGCTCTAGCGCTGATCTAGAATATGAATGGCAATCAGGCCTCGCACTGCTGCAGGGCCTGGTATTCGACTTGCACTGGGACATGGATGACCTCCAGTTCTGTTTAGAGATATTGGATGACAAGGCCTCTCAATTCCTGTATTTTATTTTAGCAACGCAGGGTTCTCTTAACCCCCTAGCAGAGGCATCCTAAGCAGCAGGAGCTACGACACCGGTATTGGCACCAGCTCCCCCACTGAAGAATTCGGACCATGCTGAGCCAGGCCAAGAGGAGAATGTGCCTCCATCCCAGCCAGAGGATGCCATGCAAGAGGAGAACGTGCCAACACAGCTGGAGGATGCCATGCAACTGGACGAGACACCAGTTGAGGAGGAGCCGACTCCTCTCGGGCACTCGACAATCGACACCTTCTTCCTAGATGTGTGGACGCATTATAGACCCTATCAGTGATATGCCCAAGTGTCTTTGTTACATCACTATGTGCATGGTCACCTTTTTTTGGCCACCTTTTCTACAAATGTCTATGGTTATTACCATTAGAACGCTTCTGTTTATAATTTTCACTGTTGTAACGACCTCCGTTAGGGGCTAGAATTTTTTGATTCTCTTCACGTCAGTAGAAGACTAAGACTTAAGCTATGAAGTGGTTCAGTTGGATGAGCTGGTTTCCCCTTATGGGAAGCTCAGTGTTTACAACTTGAAACTATGAAAGTTTTTTGTACTCTTTGATTTTGATAGACTTTTATACAATATTACTTAAAAAAAAGAAAAAGAGGGACATCATATGAGAGGGAGGAGAAATTACCGAAATCAAAGTCGCAAGAATAATTTCCTAATATAGGGAAATATGTCGAGGAGGGTTCATTGAGGGTTTCTAGGTTGGTGATAGTATGTTTCAGATATCTTTCCCTGACGATCTTGATCATATTCGTGTGTCCCTTTAATGGCAACCAAAGGTGAACCTAGTCTGTACTAAATTATTCGTTTAAATTCTCGGACCAATCTCGACTAAGTAGCAATCCATAGGATTCTGGGATATCCACTACAATGATGTCAATTACTTGAAAAAATTTCGGGTGTGTCGCCATCCCGATCATGACATCCTTGAGTTCTCCCATAACTTTAACCTGGGTTCTGTCTAGTTGTATCACATGTTTATCACTTTTGAGAGGGGTTGCATTTAGTTTCTTGCATATAGATAGTGGAATAACATTAGAGGATTCCCCTGAGTCAACCAAACAATTATGGAGGTTTGTGTTGAAGACTTCAAATGTCAAAAGGAACGGTGGGACAAAAGGATTTCCCTTCTTATCTTCAGAACAAGCATTCACAGTTGGTTTATTTCTTAGATTTGAGAGGGATGGATTTTATCCTTGGTCATTGCTTGTTGTAGGATTTTCTACTGACTTGAATGCTTGTAACAAAAATTCCTTTGCTAAGGGATTCTACACATGTCCATGACCGATATATTTGCCTTCAAAATTTTCAAATCTTCTGCTATGTTGTAGTCTAGCTTGGGATATTCTCGTGTATGGATGTTTATAAGATTTATTCGGGAGACAAAAGGTGTTTTAGGGTGATCGGATGTTGGATTTCCTCCCAAAGTTTGGGCCGTAGTAAGGTTGTTTGAGACATGCCGACCCCTACTTCATGTTTGCACAACCAAGACCTCTGTGGGTGGTTCTTGAACCTCAAATACATCATCGAAAGACATTGGTAGGTCAAGGTCCCATATCAGCATGGCTGTTTCTTTTGGTGGATCAACTTCTTCCCGATCAAAAATATTCATAGATGAGACGCTTGATTGTTCTGTAAGAGAGACCTCATCTATAAACCAATTGTCCATCAAGTTCATGGCATGCACCCATTGTGGGCAGTCTCTTTCAGAATGTTTCTCTTGGTGATAGGTACAAAAAGAGTCGGATGCTACATTTACCAGATCGATGTTTAAGTTGGTTGGGAGAGGTTCAATTTCTTTGAACGATGGATTTCTTTTAAAAAATGGTTTATAGGGCCTTTGGCCTTGGTTTCCTTCCCCTGCACTTCTTTTCTTGTCTATGATTTCGTTTGACAACTTCTTTACCATGCATTGTATGTCTTCTATGTCTCCACTTCCTTTTTCAGGACCTTGTTCTGTTTGTTTCCCTAGGGGTCTGGTCAACAAGATTCCTCTCCTGGGAGGAGGTTGAAATTAATTCTTAACTAACGAGACTTGACCTTATTTACATCCCTTCATTTGGAATTCTGTTGTTTTATTTTCCTCAAAATTCTTAGCTAAGGTTGTTTTGGTAGCCTTTTTCACAAACATGGAAATAGAAGCTGGGAGATCATTAACGTATACTTCGATTTGCAACTCCTGAGTGGGTTTAGCTTCAAGTTGAAATTTGTTTATAATAGTGGTGAATCATTGATTGAAGTCTTTAACCTTCTCCTTTGAACTCATGGTGGTGGAAAACAACTCAACCATCAAAGATCCTGCAGTGGTTTATTTTGTAAATTTATGTAGGAAATCCTTTTGAAACTTCGTCCAGCTAGTTATGGACCCTACAGGCAAGTTAAAATACCATGTGGAGGCTAAATTATAAAAATTATAGGGGAAAAGCATGCATACTATGTCTTCATGTTGGACATTCATCATTCTAATAGCTAGTATGAATTTTTTGATATGGTCTTGAAGAAATCCCGAAGTTTCAGGGTCAAATTTAGGGAGTAACTTTTCTCGATGTCGGGGAAGGTTATGTACTCATCCAAGGATGGATAGAGAATATTTGGCCAACCAAGGTTGATTATTTTGAGGTGGGTTTCTCCTTTTTTCATTATGATAATTGTTATCTTCCATGTCGTCCGACTCCGAAACTGAGCGTTCTGAGTTAAATCCTTCTTCCTCAGAAAAATCATCGGGCTCAGAGCAGTTACCGACTAGTGTTTTGGGGATGAGATTAAGATGATGTTCAATTTTGGTGAGGGAGAAATATATTAGGTATTCTAGCATGAGAACAAAAACCTGGTCGGGGGTGTCGACCACTGGTCTGCTTGTTTTCTACATGGACCCCTCAACATAATTGGCACTAGAAGGAGGGCCTGAAGAATGAATAACTGACAATATTTTTGATATAATATTTCACATAGCCTATAAATTAAAAAAAACCCACATGCATGGCTAGTCATTCTCAAGACAACCCACACACACTAAGTACTCCTAAAATGAGTAACTCACCCCAGCAAGAGAAAGCACATTTATTCCCTAAAATACCTTACGCTCTCCCCCACGAGGATTTGAACCAGTTTAGAAGAATCACAAGAGCTTATGCCTGACAAATCAGAGCACTTCCCTTAGCTTCGTTACTTCCACGTAGAAAACAAGTAAGCAGACTAGTGGTTGACACCCCTGACCAGGTTTTTGTTCACACAGTAGAAGACCTAATAGATTTTTCCCTCACTGAAATTGAACATTCTCTTAATCTCATCCCCGAAACACTAGCCCGTAACTGCTCTGATCCCGACGATTTTTCTGACGAAGAAGGGTTTAACTCAGAACGCTCAGTTTTGGAGTCAGATGACATGGCATATAACAATGATCATAATGAAGAAAGGGGAAACCCACCTCAGAATAATCAACCTTGGATGGCCAAATATTCTCTGGACATCCCTAGATGAGTACATAACCTTCCCCAACATCCAGAAAATCTACTCCCTAAATTTGACCTTGAAACTTCAGGATTGCCAGCCATTCATTCTTCAGAATCGTCAGCCAAACACTGCACCTAACGTGCTTAGATTCGGCGTCAAAAAGAATTCAAGTAAGTAAATGAACCACTAGGAAAACAACAGTTGTTGAGCACTTATCTTCATCGACATCGGTAGAAGGAAGTTCTAGTTTGCATAAGTTTTCACATAAAGGCTCGAGGGATAGCCGAGCCCCTTCGACATCCATAAAATACAAGGAGGACAAACATTAACAAAGAATGAAAATAAATGTCTGATAGCCGATGCCCGACGCACTTTATCGGGATTGGGGAAAACCCAGAAGGATCACAACAAAGATTTTGACCACGATAAACTTATCTCTGATAGTCGATCCCCGATCGTTTTCGGCATCGAGACTTTTTTGAGGGAGCCAATCCGAGAGCACTTGGGTAGGTTTATTGCGGATCGCAGATCCTTGAAAATTTTCGGCATTGGTAAGATAGTATTTGGTTTTAGAACGAATAGCTTAAGGAGAGTCCCGACTCTGACTAATACGAGTGAATTAAGTCACTGGTCTCCAACACCATGTGTCTTTACTAGGTAAGAGGGTTGTACGATCTAGTTCTATCTCGAGTCATTCTTGGTTCCCTAGGTCTGAGTCACACCTCTGAGTCAGCTTTGCCGCGTCAGCACTGGAAAATAGGATCGATCGACGTCAGATCTTTTGAAGGAGGCTATCAACGAAAATGTTCGTAGAACAACCCCAATCCCCAATCCACCCACTGAAAGAGCGACATGACGAGACATTTTCTGCATTAGATATGATCAGATTTTGGAAATTTAAGGAGCTAATTAATACTCAATCCCACATTAGTTGCTACCTCATGTGCCCATTAAAACAAGACAACAAAAAATAAAGTTTTCATCCAACCTTTAGCCTTTGGAAATATAGAGGAAAGTATCGGATCCAAGGAGGCTCTCCCACAGTGGGGGAATCTCTTCAACAAGATTAGTAGAGAAGAATACCGGGAGTATATCCCACACAATGAACCAAATGCAAGGGTGCTCGATGACCAGGTGTTCTCCAACATATGACGGTCATATTTACACATGGTGGCGAACATAACCCCCATTTTCCCTTGCATAGAGGTCCTGAAGTGGCTCATAGACCACACAGACGAGCATAAATGTTTGATTAACAATGAGAATGGTAGGTGCTTCGGAGTTTTCCTCCCAACATAGGTCCAAAAATACTACAAGCTCAGGGACCAGGAGGAGAGGCTCAACATGGACTTCGTGGTGAAGTTTTATGAACTCCATGACACCGATTGACGGCCTCATGGTGGAGGGAAGACACGAAATTCACTAATCAGAGCAATGGATGGTACAAGAAAATTAACCTGAGGGATCCATACATCTATTTGATGGCTCTCATTTGTCAGCTATATGGAGAAAAGGATTGCTCCAAGTTTTCAGAAGCTTGGATGCCTTTGGCATACACTATTGCAATCGCCAGGTGCAACTTCAACTTGGGAGAAATAATCTCCAATCAAATAATCATCTGTGTGCAACAATCTCAGACACTGAAGGAAGGAGATGCACCAACTTTCTACATGGCCTCGTACCTGCTCAATGTTATGTGAGCTAGGAACGTATTCGCCGACAAGAATCTGAGTTGGAATGTTGCAGAGCTCCCGGTCCACATCTACTACAACATGCTATGGAAAAAATGGTATAAGAAATCCTACTCCCTCATCTGCGATGAATTCATCACCCGTATTTATTTTATTATTTTTAAGAAGGAATGCCCGTGACTATCAGTGGCAGCTAAGAAAATGATATCCAAGGTAGACCATTGGTACTTGGATGAGCACGCCACCTACATTAGGGTGTTTGGGGCCACTGGAGCACCACATTTCCTACCAGCCCATGTCCCAGACCGACTCATCGTGGGAGAAATTTGTTATCATACCATCCTGTAGGGCTATAACGTCACATTGGTAAAAGACAAGAAACAAACCTTCATACCCTACAATTTCCATGTGGGGTTCTACCTGGTAAAGGATACTTCTCAAGCCAAATAAGAAGGGTTGTGCCAACTTGAGTTTAGGTTCCCTACATGATGATTCCGCAAGCATGATCCTAAATGCCCTCTCTAGCAACATCCTTCACATGTGTCATCTTGCTAGCTGTTTTCTCAGGATAAGTTTGAGGATGAAGTCTTCACAGAGAATGCCCATGATTGGGACGAGGTGTTACAAAGGATGGCTAACCCAAGCATTGTTACACATAAAAAATACTCACTTTGATAGTGTCGCAAGTGTCGTCATTACAAAGGTCACAAGTGTCGCATTTTGCTCACAAGGTCGCAAGTGTTGCATGTTGCTCACAAGTGTCACAAGTGTCAAAGAAAGCATGCTGTCGTGATACCTATGTCGTGCCTATAATGACATGAGAAGGACACTTGAAACACCTCAAACATTTGATTTGGAAGAGGAGAAATGAGTCAGCAGGCTTGCAAACCTTTTGCCATCTGAAAGCA
>JZKD02S2180328.1:138488-161025 GCA_000966675.3 Picea glauca
TATATATATATATATATATATATATATTATAGTTTTAACAATAGTTAGTTTTTTCCCTTTCTTTATTTTAGGACCTTAGATTAGCTAACAAAGCCATTAAACCCGTCATAACAGGTTACCTCAAACGGCTTGGGTTATTTAGACAACCCCAGACCATACCTGTTCTTCCAGTTGATGGCTTCTCAATTTTGCCTGTTAACAAAATGGTGCTAGAAGGAGGGCCTGAGGTCGATTTAATGATTAAATGTTTGATTCCTCAGCCTTTCATAATTCCATATTTATAAATATTTCTTCTGTGTCATCTTATAATGCACTACAAGGAAGATTAGATGACAAGCTAACTATTTGGAGTCAATTTCTTCAAATTCTTAATGGCTCCTGCCCAAATCACTGTGTTGGAACATGCTTTTAATGTCTCATTACCAGTTATTTCCAACAAGACAACTAGTCTCTTTTCAGAACTCACCTTTGATGGTGAAGGGAACACATCTGTAGTAGACCATATTTCTAATTTTTTTTATAAATTTTTAAGACATAATATCATTGATCCTAATGTTACATGTAGATTGTTTGCTCTCACTTTCCGAGGTCGGGTTAAATGTTGGTTTGAATCTTTTCCAACTAATTTGATTCATTCTTTGTATAAGTTTGTAATTGAGTTTTTATCATATTTTAACAATTATGATTATGATGAATTAAGTGAAGAATTAAGTTACTTAAGGAAAGAAAACGGTGAATCATTCAATGATTTTGCAATTACGTTTATTCATGTTTGTACTAGATTCCCTTTGAAAGAAATGCCGCTTATTAATGAATGGTTTGAATATCTCATTTCTCTCTCAGACAAGCAAGATCAATTAATTGTTAACCAATCTAAATTGAGCACTAACACTCAATCTCAAGATGGTTCAAATTTTGATGTTGATCTTGAAGATTTTGAAGCACCACAATTTTTGTCAACTTCTTTCATTTTGGAAAATCATGAGCAACATCATCTTTTACAAAATGCAATTGCCACCTCTAATCATTCTTTGTCAACGATGTCTCCTCTTGTCGAAGAAGGAACCTTGACTTTAAAAGACGACAGTTGTCACACTCTCATAGATTTTATAACTGTTTTTAAAGTAAAAGAGGTCGAATGTGAAGTTGATAATCACGTGGATGATAAATATGCCCCTAATTTAGTTGAACAGATCCATGATCAATCAGTGGGAGACACAATCATTAGGCAATCTTCTATCTCTAGTGATTTTCTCTCAAATTTTCCCTTACACAATGAACCAAATGGTCTCTTAAAAATTGTCTCATACTCTTTAAAAGAGAATGCAAAAGAGGTTGATCAATTTATACAAGGAGAGGGGAAAAAACCAGATTTCGAAATGCATATAACTATAATTTCAAGAGATGCATTTCGTCTCCTTAATTCTTCTACATATTATTCCTTGTACCCTGATATTTTTTATCCTAATGTTGTGCAATTGCATGTTCCATATTACCTTGGAGAGAATTCAACATTATATAATTAGGTACAAAGAGATTACCGAATAGAATATAAAGAGGGAAATAATTCTGCCCATGAACATATTAATTTTTATTCTCATCAATTATTTGTGGGTAAATCAAGAAATGATTTGAAAGAGTCCCAAATTGCATCTTCCATTGATTCATCTCAATTTGTGTTTCGAGAAGGATCTAAATTTTTCCATGATCAATTATTCAAGGTTGAAAAGTATAATCAACCAAATATTACTACCAATGATGATTATTCAAAAATGTTGGTCGTTCCATCTAGTTCACGTCAAATAGTTAACCTTGAAATATCTAAGCTCAATGGAAAGTTTCAAGAGAATGAAACACTTATTTTCCGATCGAGAATCATGATAAGTTCTTGCCATCTTGATCCGACCTTTTTACAAGATTCTTTCCTTGATAGTCTAATACTTTATTCTCATCAGGAATATTTTTCACATGCAAATTCTTTCAAACAATCCCATGTCAGTAATTGCATGTATTATGATAGGATTGCAGATTGATTGGAGTATTCATATCTCGAAAATTTTCCAGGGAATGGTAAGATTATCTTCACTTTATTTAGAGATCAAGGAGGTAAATTTAACATACTCATTTTATATCCTTCAGATGGAGAAAATATGGAACGAAAGGAAAATTGTCGAGAGGATGGGGCACTTCGGTTTAGGTCGAGGGTTATGTCATGTCCCCATAACTCTCACAAACTTCACAATCTCACTTTTTCATATTTTTGTAACCCATATAATGACAAACTTGCAAAATGGATGGAGGATTCATACAAAAAGAATGTTCAAGGGATTGGTAAGATCATGCTTGCCTTGTTTTTAAATGATGATGATAAAGGTAAGTATGATATATTTTTTTCATTTTTTGATATACTACCATTCTTGCTAGTAATTTTTTATTTTGTTTCCATTGCAGGATTGGAGTTACTCCGATGGCTACATTGGAAGCATGACTTTACGTAATATTTTGATTTTTTTAGTAGTTAGAGTAGGTTTAGGAGTAGGTTTTCTTTTAGATTTATTTCTCACTGTTTCTCTTTGTAATAATGCAGTCATGAACACAAGTGGGCGCACTAAGAGAACCATAATATGACTGTTGTCAGGGAAGTCCACTTTGACCCTTTCTCTTAGCTTTTCAAAAACGCAGTATCATCATGAATGTTTTTTGAAAAGTAAAGAGATAAGTAAATCTGAACTGTAAATTCAACCCTGACCCAAGGTGCCACGAGTGGGACTGCATTCATATTAATGAGGATTTTTCTATTTTCTTTTAGTCTCTCAGGAGATATTTCACATGATGATTTCAGATCCACCTTCTTGTAAACATTTTTTATTTTCTTTTTTGTTTTTCATTTTGGTTCTTTTCATTTTGCTTGTTTTTGGTTTGTTTCTGAAAAATTATGTCTATGTCACCATTTCATTTGTGGAAGGAAAATCGGAATTTTTATCCAAGAGCAACAACTGACTACTCTTCAAAGCACCATGTTGTAAATTGTTAAACTCAAATCAGTAGAAGAATGTTCCTGCTCAAAACAATGTTGATGGTTTCTTTTCAAAATCTCGAGAGGATAACGATTATCATTAATAAACTCTTAACATTGTCCCTATTTTTAACAAAACAAAACAATTATACCTTCCTGTCCTTAAGATGGTTTCTTAACAGGAATCTAAGTGTCCAAATCATGATAAGGATCATTTTAAGAAAACCGATGAATTATATAAGAACAATTTCTGTTTGATAAAATCTGAAGTTTTCAGTATCACCCCGCTCTCTTGAATATCATAAAGTTTCAGCAAATTTCTAAATTAATTCTAGAGAGTTGAAAGCACTGCAAGGTGTGGGAAGTGTTTGTAAACCTGCCAAGACACTGAACAGGTCTGTTGGAAGTGGGTAAATGCATCCATGATACCAAGGAAACTTTGCCGGGGTACTGAATAGGCCTGCTGGCAGTGAAGCAATGTCGGGTTCAAGAAAATTATCAGGTATGCCCCTTAAAATTAATCCATGAATACATATGTTCTTCATCATGAATGGACAACTTTTGGACATGATAGAGGTGTTAGAGTGGGTTAAATGACATCCCTTCCGAGGCTATGGATGCCTGCTGGCAGAAGTGGCTATGTCAACAGTATCAGAGTCAGTTGCATAAACATCATTGCTCTCGAAATCTAGATCTGATACCAGATTACACTTTTGACGGAAACACATATGATGCTAGACTATGTTATCCACTGAGTTTTTCATGCTTGATATGTTGTCAGTTTCTTCTCAAATCTTCATTTTTCTGATTCATCCTAACATGAAATTTTGGTGATGCAGAGATCACTGCTTCGCCCAGTAAGTCGCCATTGTTGGCAGCCCCACATGATTTCGTTATGTGAATAGGAAATCACATTCTCTATAGCGGTCTTCACTTCATTCTTGTAAATATTATCATTTTGAGATGATTGCCAGAGTAGAAAAGACATTCATTAATTCCTTAGGTTTGTGTTTTCGTCTTTTTTTATGTTTAATTCATGACTGAAAGCATGAATCAAACATGAAAACCTAGCTTGGTATTATATTTTCTATACATGCCATTCTTTTGGAAGATCAACATGCTTATACCCAATTTAAATCCAACATTTGAATGAATTATCTTTGGAATATTTTTAGTATTGATATAATCTTTAAATGATTAGATGGTTTGCATTTGAATTATGAGTATTCTTGTTTTGTTATATTTTAAACCCTTTTCAAAAAACTATGGTTGTGCTAGTAGTCATGGGAATTAATGTGCAACTACTGTACCCTGTACTTAATCCACCTTGCTGGCACAGTGAATTAATAAGCCTTTCATTATAGGTTATAGGTTTTCATACTCTGTATGTCAGGTTTTCATTACGAGAATGGTAAAGCTCCATGACCAAACCCTCAATTTTTATGCTATGATAACACACATGATTCGTTTTTTTTTTTTTTTTCCTTTCTTTGATACATTCATATTTGTTCCTATCGCTCCTACCATCCAAACCTAAAACTATTCCGAGTCATCCCTGTTACATTCTAGTGGAATTTTTTATGGCTCCTGTTGTTCTTTTGGATCCAAATAGCCGTCAGGCATTGCTATCTCACGATGATGCGAATCCAACTAGATAAACTGTAATTGCATGCCAGAGACACGTTTTTACGAGAGCGATCCTGAGAAAACCGTTAAGAATTAGTCCAAACCCTTTAATATGCATTTCAGAAATGGGCCCATTTACCTTCAATGCGAGCAGATTCTTCAGAAATGAATCCATTTCGGAGGTATGCTTCGTTTTCTGGACTTCTTTTTCTCAAAAAAATTGTTTAGCTTGAGTTTTCTTTTTCCCCTTTCCTCTCTGAGGGTGTGAAGATATGAATCAAAAGGATAATTTCTATCACATATATGAGCTAAACCCTACTATCAAAGGGCTTTGTGTTGATCCATAAGAGGACCATGCTACCACAAATCAAAATTTTGTTGCTAGTCGAAACCCATTGGGCAAAAAATCCACGGTCTGTTTTCATGCCTAGAAAGTCATTGGAGGAGGTTTTCAGATGTGATAAAGGATAGGTTTCCCATGGTTCCTATTCATGAGCCAACTCAGGTGGTTTCAAACAAATCAATTGTCAAAGGAAGGAATGCAAAACGGAATAATTCAAACTTGATTTTTACAAACAAGAGGATCAAACATGATGATAATGTAATTATAAAAAAACTCAACAAATTCCACCATCATAAATTTGAATCTATCAAATTACTGAAATAGTTAATAGTTGTTTATTTTTGGATTGGATTATGTTTGGAAAAAATAAAATAAATAGATTTTTGTGGTTGATTTTTACTATTTTAAACTAGCTACAGAAACCTGTAGCTTATCTTTTTCTAAAAATCAGGTCTCTTTTAAATAAAAAATTAGAATTTGGTTATAAGTAATTGTCTAACTTATTCTTGTTTGGTTTTTTAGGGAATAGTAGATTTAGATGCTGATTTTTTGGGGGAGACATGTTTGACTTTGGTCTTGAATGATTAGTATTTCTTTTGTTTTCCTTGTAAAAACTTTTAATAATTTTTGAAGAAAAAACCAACTCAGTTATGAGTGGCTGTTAGCCCTCTAATTTTGTAATATTATTGATATCATGAGATCTCATACTATCATGGGATTAGGAAAGTAGGATTTCAAAAACACTTTAAATACTCTGCATCTTGTAAAGGAAGGCATCTTATCCTGGAACATATTATGGACAAATGATTGGCATAACCTAATGGAACAACTTGTAGCAATTCAGCTTTAGACCAATGTGAATGCTGTCCCATTTATGTTTCGTCTCTTCTATTTTGGAATAATTATGTGATGTGTAGTTTTAGTCTCCGTGACATTTGATATTCCATTCTAAATTGATATTTTAAAAGTTGTCTTTAATTTACTGTTCCATATGTGATAACTGTGATCATCAGTCTCAATTTTGATATTAGGGTTTTTCTTTGATGTTTTAATTGAGACATAAATATGAATGTTTTTCACAAAGATTTCTCTAATTGTAATAATTCATAATCATAATATTACAATATCACACATGTTCAATATTATGTTATTAAACTCTGTCTACCAATACATTTCTTGAATTTATTCAGGAAAATTCTAGTATAAGCCTACTGCAGATTTAGTTCAGAAGGCAGGGTAGCTTGATGCTCTTGTTTTCACAGAGGCTCAGACACATTTAACAAACTAACAACAGGTTAGCTTCACCTGCTTCTAATTTCTGTCATTTTATGCATTAGTGAAACAGGAAAATTTCAAATTGGCTTTGACCATCTGTGCATCTTTGTTTCACATCTTTGTTTCACAAATTATGATTTATAATTAGAAAACATAAAATATAAAAATGTTCTTTCTTTATCTGCTTCTCAAAAAACAATTATCTTTACATTGATTTTGTAAGTTTCCATTAGAACTTGCAACCTGTAAATTCTGTTCATAAGTGATATTTTTATGTTTTCTTTCTCATTGTAAATACACTTACAATAATTATATTAGAGTATATATATATATATATAAATTATAGTTTTAACAGTAGTTAGTTTTTTCCCTTTCTTTATTTTAGGACCTTAGATTGGCTAACGGACCCATTAAACCCGTCAGAACAGGTTACCTCAAACGACTTGGGTTATTTAGACAACCTCAGATCGGACATGTTCTTCCAGTTGATGGCTTGAGAATTTTTCCTATCAATAGGTTCCTTCCAACAACCCAATCGAAAGTCGGGAAGGAACAAGTGACCCATAACTGATAGAAATTGAAGAAACCACAATGTCGGATAACCTTGAAGTTTCAACGCCATAGGTCAGATCACTAGGGGATGTTTCAAATTAGCCTTAGATAGCAAGGACATCATGGAGAGAAAGTGAAACAAACCCCTTACACGAATTAATAACTATATATGATGATGAGGAGAGTTTGGAGGTTTCCCTGGTGACTCCGATACTGATTACAGTGGAAAAAGAACCCGATAAAGTATCTTCCCCAGCTCCCGATGCTCCAATTCAAAGCCTTCCATAGAACGACCATGAGCTAGGATTGGGTGAACAAGAAGGATGAATTCCACAATAGGAAATCGACATCTCGACGTCGATTATAAAGTAAGTACCGAGTTTGCCCTTGATTCATCAATTTTGGCCATTTTTTTACCTCTCGATGAGCAACAACTAGAGGTCGAACTTTTGAGACATACAGAAGATGTTCAAGAACCCAGTATTGAACAAATATAGACCATCGAGAGCCTGGGAAACATGCTTAATTTGGGAGAGAAGCAAATCCCCAAACCCGTGAATGAGGTTGTTGATGTACAAGCCATCTCCTATGACTGAAAGAGAAAATCGATCATGAAGAGAACCACCAAGAAGAGGAGTCTTACCCTGGACAATTCCATCCTCATCACAACAGAGGAGAAATTGATTAGCACAGAGCATGCCAAGACGTTTGAGCTTATCGTTGCAAGGATGGAAATCAAAAATGCCACCCTGGATAGAGAGACGAAAGATGAAGAGGAGTTGGCCGCTACGTTGAAGGAGTTGGAGAATCTGCACCATTTGGAGAAATATTATCAGGACTCCACGTAGGCCACGGTGTCCTTGAGAAGCGAATTCTAGGATGCCTATGGTAAATTCATGAATGAGTGACACCTTTTCACTGTCGGGATAGCCGATTTCCAAGAAGACACCCTCATGGCGTTGGAAACGTGCAAGGAAATGGAAATATGGTATGAGAAATCCCACCAAGCGGTGGAAAGGATCAAGTACATCAACATAGTTTAATAGGGCCGAGACGTTGAAGAGCACGACATTCGGGTACCAAGGGACAACAACATCGACCACATAAGGAAGTCGATCGAATACTGGGTGAAAATGGCCCAAGAACCTCATCAGGATAAATGGGCCAATTGCGAAAGGCGCTGGACCAAGATCAACCGAGCGATGAGAGACATCAGTCTCCCATAATTTGACACATCCAAGGACTTTGTCGACTTGCATGACATAGTAAAACTACATGCAAAAAAAAACTCATCGTGGAATGCAGAGATAGCAAAGGTGGTGAACATGGTGCCAGGTTAAGTATAACAGTTCATGGAGCACTTGATCAAGGCTCATACAATGTTACAACAATTAAGTATTAAAGTAGTCAAGTATCGGGCACATGCAATAGAGATAAAGGAGATCCTTTCGGCCCCAATGGACCAATTACATTTTCCCATATGCCAACATAAGAGTCATCCACTCAAGTGAAAACATTTGATAAATCTTAGAAGTCTGAGAATTAAAAGCTCCATGTGGCGATGTTTTGTTTTACTTAGCTTGCACTTTTTATAGTTATTTTTAGTTAATATTTTTTTATAAATAAGAGGATCGATCTGTTAGAAGAGGTTGATGGTTTTTGAAAAGACCCTCATTTTTGGAATTGTAAAGAACTATTTTGGAGATACCTTAATTGAGAAGTCTTGTTTAGGACTAGAGACAAGTTTCTATTTTTCATCAGAAGCATGTGTGATTGGATCTAAGTAAGAATTATTTCTGACTTTATCTCATGAATGGACGTTGTAATGAGTAAGAGCCTCTGAATCTATTGATACGTTATCTGACTCAATTTTTTTTTATAGTTCTTGTCTCTAATGACAGAAAGTAAATCGTCGTGTTAATGTGTGATTTATGATTAAGGCTAAGGAAACTATTTTTCTTGCCATCATTTTATTGCATGTATGTTCTCTTCTGATAAATTGTATCTCAGTCAATAATCGAAATACCAACAAGTTGATGTATTAGTACTAGGATTATCGTAGGTGTAAGAATCATTGTCTACATGATTGAGCACGAGGGTTATCCCAAGCTCAACCTTCTTCATTAGTTAATAATTTCCCCTTTGTTACCCAGCTAGTTTATACCAACATTTATCTTGTATCAGACCCACTTATAAGAGAAAATACAAAAAAAATAATGTTCAAACTGAAGGAGGAGCTTTCACAAGAAGACATATTGTCAATCACTACGTAAATCCTATCGATTAATTGGTCGGATCAAAATATTTGGAGAACCATTCCACTATTAAACGCTACATAGTCTAATTGGGCCTCAGTGGCGGGTTTGGTTCCTACTGTTGAGTTAAAGGGATTTAAGACCCCTCAACAGAACCTACTATAACTAATCCCATTGTAATAGGGGTTCTTTCTCTTTAGAAGGATCCCCCCATACATTAATGATGATCTCAGGATGAACCATAAAGGGTTCCCACTTTTCATTTCCTTACTTTGTTTATTGAGGATGCCATGGTTTATAAATGCCCAAAGTGATAGAGACCTGAATATTTGGTGTCTATAGAGTGCATCAATGAGTATCATTTAGAAGCAAATTTCTCATGGTACATGGTACACTTGTCCAATAATCCATCACCTCATGCCGATGTGCCACTTCCATCACCTTCTTTTGTATCTATACCTTGATCTATAAATATAGAGAAACACAAATTATGGAGTCATTGTGCCAGGTAAATTTGGTGTTGTGTTGTACATTTGTGAAAATACATTCATGCTATGTTTTCAAAAGATGATATAAAATATAAATTCTAATCAATTGACATTGTGTATGGAATTCCATGGCACATTGAAGAGAGTCTCTTGAAAGCACGAGATTCCAGGGAATATTCGAAGGGAGTAACTAATGATAGATTTTAGAGGTCCATTTATAGGTACATTGGGCATATTTACAGTGCCAAAAAAGGTGTTTGAGAATTTCATTTATACCACACAAAGGAAACTTGTAGTGGGGAACCTCTAATTACTTCAAGGTTTGGCTAATCGACATGATACCATGGATTAAGGACCAAGAAAAGGAAGTTTTCTTAGGTTATATATACATCTATCATATTGATTTTAACTAGTATGGCCATGCATTTTTCTTTGACTTAATTATTGAAACCTTGTTTAGCTTCACATTTGGGCCAATGCTTGAAGATAATCACTTATATCCATTGATGAATTTGTATTCTTGAAACCTTTCCTTTGATGCCACCTCCAGTTCTTCCACCAATCATGTAGTCTTCGTAGGCCTAGTTTCAAAAATAGATTGTCTAGTATTAGGTCCTATTGAGCAAGCAACAACCCCCTCATACTATTTTAGTTTTCATCATTTGATGAAGGAAAAAATGGATTGGGCCCCTCCATTATTTTTCAAACTTTTGATCTTTCATGGAATTTTCTTTGAATTGATCACTTGGCTTAGAACATTTTAATGAAATGAGTCTTGGACATTTTTCTCAGATCTCACTAGACTCTTAAAATTCCTTGGATCTCTTCCCTTGATATTTTGAAGTTTTTTTGTCTTTCTATAACCTTCAGAACTTGTGAAAATTTCCTTTATTGCATTGCATTGAAACTTCCTTCTATAATGATGTATTTCATCAAAATTTGTCTTAGGTGCAATGCACCACATCACATCAAATTTTACCTTTATCATGACACATGAAGACTTCAATTTTTTTTGGAAATTTCACCATGTTGCACCTCTTAAAACTTTCTTTCCTCACGATGCATCACACCAGAAAAAATGTTTCCTACAATAAATTGTGTTGTTAAAAAGTTTCTAAGGTTGAAATGTATCACAGAGAAGATAACTTTCATTGTGACATATCTTATTTTCTGAAGTTTTCCTCTTTTGCAATGTATCACACTAGAATTTTTTTTCCTTTGCAACACACCACAACTTTCCAAGTTTTGAAGATACAGAACAAACCTTCTTCATCACATGCTAGGAAAATTTCCAAATATGTGACATATCACACCCTCATCAAATTTCTTAAGCCATGACATTAACCTTTTATTACGCCTCATCAAGTTTCCCATGCGTGCAACATTGATTTGATCATTGTTGTGACAAGTTTAAAAAAAGTTAAAAGGGTAAAAAAAGGGTGACACTTCAATTATAAAACAAAAATGGGCCCATTTCTTTCCATTTCTTGTTGTTTTCTCTCCTTGAGTGCATCAAATCCACTGAATGCATGAAAATAGGAAGCCACTGAGCGAATTGCTGTATGGATCCTCACCAAAACCCATAATAATCTTCTTCTAGGTATGCAACCACTTCCAACATGGTTAAGTATATTATTTTTAATTTTTTAATGTCAAATGATTTAAATGGGGAATGAATCTACCCTAACCAATTCCCTTCTACCACTTAGCCCTGAGATTCCACAAATAACCAAAGAAGTAGATTGAATGAAAACCCCGATGCATTCTTTGGCCCAATTTTTTGTACGACCTCCTCACCGATGAAACCCTTCTTTTTTGGCTACCCGAACCTGGTCCTTGTACCTACCGAAGGGATAAACCACCACCTTTTCACCAAGAGTTTCCATTATTATTTCCCCCTTGAAGTTGATGAACCTAATTTTCCAAGAAGTTTTCCAACCCCCCAAAACACAAATCGTTCTTCTCGTTAATTTTTTTATAAATCCACATGTTGATATTTTGGACAACCACAATTTTATCCATTAGAGTGTTTTTGGGGTTCATATTTCATAAGCCCTTATAGCTCTCATGCCAACCTAAGCGAAGATTATTTCAAGAGAAAATGTATGGAGTCATGTACTTAAAATCAAGTCGTTCGATGTGGGGAAACCAACTCACTGTTGGCAACCAAATATTCAATGCAAATTTTATCATTATAAAATGTTGTCTCAATGGGATAAAATTTTCTGTAGTTGCCTCCTATTTGCAAAGATTTCTATCATTTTTTTTGGTTTTGAAAATATTTGTTTGATTAGCTGTGTGTTTGAGCTCATTTCTTTTTGTCTATCATTTCTCTTGTTCAATTTCATGACTGTAAGCATGAAATTAGAACAAGCTTTGGTTTGAGGGCATCATACAGTTTGTGGACTTTTTCTTTTATAAATTGGATAACACCTAAAGGCATCTAAATAATTTCAAGGTTCTTAAAAAACTTGTAAACGTATCATATTATGAGGTTAATCCCTTAACTTAGCGCATGATTTATCCAACTTAGGGGTTATTCCATAGGCATTCTATGTTTTGAATGCTTTGATTTTCACATTAACATATCCATGAGCATGCATCAAACAAAACTTTGGTATTTTATGTAATTTGAATCCTACCCCTTACAGTCATATCACAGTCTCGTCGTCCTGGTATAGGACTGACAATCATAACTTCAAACATCACTCCTTAGTATTGCATAGCATAGGCATGCATTCATTTCTTCAAGTGGTAAGTTTTGGTGTTGGGGTTTGGCATTCATTTCACAAAGTGGTTTTTCGTTCTGCGCGTCCTCTGGTTTAGTACCTACTCAATGCTCCAAATGGTCGCTATGGTGGCTTTCCGAAGCCTGAGGTATCAAATCTCCTCTGAATACGCAGAGCTAATCCTCTATTTCATGTTTTTTCAAACACACACCCCTCTTTGCTACCTGTTGGTATATCGTAACCAAATGACTCTGAGGTTTTACAAACCTGTAATTGTATAACAAAGACATGTTTTTGCGGGATGATTTCTGAGAAAACGGTTCACAATTTGGAGAAACCGTCAGAAACCCTTTTCCGAAATGGGCTCATTTACTATTTGCTTGGGAAGTTTCTTCAAAAATTAGACCATTTCATAGATACGTCTCATTCTTTGAAGGAAAATATCTCATAAATTCTGTTTCAGTGGAGATATGCGATTTTTTTTCATTTTGCTCAGAGATTCAAGCCAGTTCTCAGGTGTCTGGGTTTATAGAACAATGAGATCCTTCCTCTCCTCATTTCAGTTAATTAATTCATTCCTTGTTCCTTTGTTTCACCTGAAGTGAGGCTAAGGGAAGATTAATGCAAGCCGTTGCAATTTTGGGGAGGGTTTTTAGGCATTAAAAGCCATTTTTGTAGAATTAAAATCCTCACGTGTTGGTGATACCAGTGTCGATACACCACAGTTTGATTTTGTATCGAATATTTCCCCATTCTTAAAGAAACAAGAGGATTTTCAGGCATTCAACATGCCTTAAAAAAAATTGTGGAACAGTTTAAATTACCCTCTACAGAGCAGACTTGGCCTTTGCCTAGCATAGAACTGGTTCATTGCGAAAAGTGTTTCAATTGGATTGAAATAGGGATGTCCCCTACCTTCAGGCACAATTAAACCAATTGGTCACCCAAAATCCATTGCTTGAGAGGGAGAACAATGAGTTGAGATCCTGCGTTTGATCGAACATACACATGGCTAACAAGCGA
This sequence comes from Picea glauca, assembly GCA_000966675.3. Classification (NCBI taxonomy): domain Eukaryota; kingdom Viridiplantae; phylum Streptophyta; class Pinopsida; order Pinales; family Pinaceae; genus Picea; species Picea glauca. The sequence continues at coordinate 151,796 of JZKD02S2180328.1, forward strand.
ATAAAGCGAAATAGGAATGTGATCATTAAGAATTCGACAAACTTTAATACCATTATAAATTATGACCTGTCTGATGCCGCTTTGTCAAACTTCTGAATTGGTAGATGGTTTGTTTTTTTCTTTTCGATTTGATTCTATTTAAGAAATAATAGGTAGATTCAATTTTGATTTTATTTTTATTTTGAGACTAGCTACATAATCGAAAGATTCTGTAGCCAGTCTGTTTAAATTATTTGTTTTCATTATTATCTAAATTTTGATTTCGTTTGATCCTTTTAGGTAAACAACAGATTATGGTACTATGATTAAGGAAAGGAATCATGGGTTAAGCGTTCAATAGACTAGTAATTTCCCATTTTGAAAAAACATTGCTCATTAATATAAATATTTTTTGATTAAAAGACTCCAACACGAGTATCTTTTTGTTACTCTATTTTAGTAAACAAAACTTATTTTAAGAGATCTACCTCTATCTTGCATGATAGGAGGTAACAAATCAGAGACATGTTTAAATAGCTATGTTTCCTGGTGATAGAGGCATGTTTTCCTGGACCATAGAATGGACATATATTTTTGAAACTATAGGAGAAAGCAGTTTTCTATTTGGATTTAGACCTATGTAAACTGTGTAGTGTTTTTCATTGTCTTCTTCTATAATTTCTAGTTATGAAATGTTATTTGTGTTGAATTAGCTTTAGTATTTTCTTCACATGATATTTTATATCATTTCTTTTCTTTATGTTGTTCATTATCTTTTGGTCTAGTTTATATCTGTGATTGATCATCTGTTTAAGTATTTTGAGTTTACGTATGATGCTAGATAGTTGGTAACACCATTACTGAGGATTGAGATTTCTTTCATCCCCAGTTATTGGACATCTCAGGGTCACATGATATATAATTATTTATCTTTCTGTCGTCATAAACTCGCTCCAGAATATGAAACACTTCCTTGAATTTCTTTAGGAAGCATTATGCTTGGTTTTGTCATAGGTTTTCACTTGGCACAAAACAAGAGGAGTTCACACAAATGCAGAGAGATGATTTTAGTTTATTAATGCTGGTCAACTAGAGGTTAGTAAATGTATTATTTATTTAATTTGTTTATATGTGAATGAATAGTGATTGCATTATTTAGACGTTAATGAGATTTGTCTATTTTTGTTACATCATTACATTCGTATTCATTCATTCTTTATTAGTTTGATATTTATAATATTAGAATAAGTTTTTTTCATTCTTAATCTTGTTTAAAAATATTTTCTCAAACAACTACTTTCGCAAGGTTTTATTCAAACCTTGTAAACTGTATATGATCATTGTACATTAACACTCTTAGTTGAACATTTGTAATTAATGTGTTTATTGTTAGAATTGTATCTTTAGTTAGTTTATTTCCTTTAGTGTTTTTTAGGACCCTAGTTGGCTAACGGAGACATAAAACCCATCAAGTTAGATCATACCAAATGACTTGGGTTAAATAGACAACCCCAGTCTGGATCTATCCTTCCCGTTGACGGTGTGTCATAAACGTCCGTCAACAAATGGCGCTATAAGGAGGGCCGAGGTAAATTTAATGATTAAATTTTTTACCCCTCAGCCTATCATAATTCCAAATTTTTAAATTCTTCTTCTGTGTCACCTTGAAATGCACTAGAAGGCAGACCAGACTGACAAGTTGGCCTTGAATGAGTCTTTGTTTTGAATGTATTTAATTTCACATGGCTCCCCAAATCACTGTGTTAGAGCATGCTTTCCACTTCTCATTACCCGATATTCCCAACGAGACAGTCTCTCGCTTGTCCAAACTCACCTTTGATGGTGGGGGGGATGTATCTGCAAAAGACCATCTTAACAAGTTTTGGTGTAAATGCATCAAACATGATATTTCTGATTTAAAGGTTTTATGTAGATTCTCTTATTTTACTTTTAAGGTTAGGATTAAACATTGGTTTGAGTCTTTTCCAACATATCACATTATTGATTGGTTTCAATTTGTAGAGGAATTTTTAGATTCTTTTGAAATCTATGATTACAATCAATTATGTGAAGAATTTCAGGCTTTACTAATCAATGACAATTCATCTTCAGATGTATTTTTAACAAGCATCCATCATGTTCTCTGTAAATTTAATATTGATGACATGTCATTTGTACTAAATATCCTCTCTAATGTTTGTGCCCTTTTCATCCAACCATTTTCAATCACAAATGATGAATCAATTACAAATCCTATCACTCAATTGCGAGAAGAATTTTGTTTGCAGGATGAGAGGAATCCATCTGAAAATTTTGAACAAGCAAGGGAGGTAGAATCTATTGAAAATGTCCTTGCTGACAATCAAATTGGTTTTTCCTCTGAACCATTGTATATTCAGTCATCGACCATCGTGGAAGAAGATTTGATGTTGGTTCAAGGTGAATGCCCATATTTGTCAAACTCTTGATCTAATCAGTACTTAAACTCAGTTACTGAAGAACACTTAGGTGATGATAATGATCTTAAGCATTCTAACATTCCTATGAAACTGATTAGAGATGTAAATCTGTAATTTGAAGAAGAAACCTTAAACCTTCATCCACAAATCATACCTTATCCACATGAAATATTAGATGTTTACATGAAAGTTTTGAATTGTCTATCATACATGAAGCAAATTTAGACGATCATATTATGTTGAGGGATTTATCACCAAAACAGAGTGAAGGTTTTAAGGAAAGTGAAGAGAAATGTCTCGAGAATACCATTGTTAAATATCATAGCTCAAGAGATTCTTTTCATGTGCTCATTTATGATTCCTTTTACTTTTTATATCCCGATCTCTTCTTAGATTCTGGTGGACATGATACTTTACCCACAATATCTTACTCTTTGCCATCACAATCAGATCTTTTCGATATGCCGAAATTTGGTAAAATTAATTTCGAACATAACATTTATGAAGTCAGATTTGACGCTCTTTCACTTTCATCACTCGCATGGAAAAAATACGTGTTGCAAGATGATTTTACCTGATTTATTTTTGAAAAAGACAATGCACTCATTCTCATGGAGATCAAATATTCTAGATTGCATATTCATTCTTTGGTTAGTTCGAATTTTAATGATTATGCTTCACATTTTGAAACGATCCATATAATCAAAGGAAGTGTCCAAACCAATAATCTAATTGATGTCATGAATCCTCTTATGATGTGTTCCCCATTGACATATCTAGTTCGTCGAAGTCATAGTTTTCATCCTAATTTTTATGACAGGATCTTAGAATGGCTTGAAGATTTGTATCTGAAAAATCTTCATAATAAAGATAAAGTTGTTCTTGCTTTGTTTCTACCTAAATATCTAGGAAGTAAGAATGATATTATTTTTTTAGATCCTCCATGTGAAGAAATTGATGAATACTCGAAGAATTTTCAGGAGGATGGGGCACTTCGGCCTTGGCTGATGGTTATGTCAGGTCCCCATAATATTGACAATTTTTCCAAACTTACTTACATTCTTCCATGCCATTATGAACCGTATCACGACAATATTGCAGAATGGTTGGAGGATTCATACATCAAGAAGTTTCAAAAGAATGGTAAGGTCACTCTTGCTTTGTTTTTAAATGAATATATAGGAGGTAAGCATGCCATTTTTCTTTTGTATCTGCAAATACTATATTCTTTTATTCTAATTTTTGACTTTCTATGCCTTGAAGGATTGAAAATTCTCTTGTGGCTACACTGGAAGTACGATTTTACTTAGCCTTTTGATTGTTTAGTATTTAGAGTAGGTTTATGAGTAGGTTTCCTTTAGTTTTATTTCTCAATGTTTCTTTTTGTAATAATGTAGTTATGATCACAAGTGGGTACACCAAGAGAACCATAATATGAATGTTTCTAGGGAAGTCCACTTTAATTATTTTCTCTTTGCTTTTAATTGGACATTTCTTTTCAAAAACGCATTATCATCATGGAAATTTTAAAATGGAAAGTAAAGAGATAAGTAAATTTGAACTATCAATTCACTCGAATTCAACCCTGACCCAAGGTGCCACGAGTAGAACTGCACTCATATTAATAAGGGTTTTTCTATTTTCTTTTATTCTCTCAAGAAATACTTCACCTGATAAATTAGACTTACCCCTCTTGTAAATATTTTTAGCCTGCGTGTTATTTTGTTTTGTTTTTTTTGTTTTTTTGTTTTTTTGTTTTTTGTTTCCCTAATAATTATTTCTGAATCATCATTCATTATTGAAGGGAATTTGATATTTCATTAGTAACAGTTGATAACAGTTCAAAGCATCTGCACATCAAGTTCTAAACTTAGATCAGTTACGGTGAGTCTTTGTCCACTCACTGTTCCCGATTTTCATTGAGATCTCAGGGAAACATGATTATCTTTAAAAACGTCTCACTCCATCCCTGTTTTAACGAAAAACAACTCATAGCGCTTCCCCATTCCTTAGATGATTTCTTGACTGAAATCTAAATGTCCAAATTGTGATGAAAGTTATCAGTTCCAAAAAGAACAAAAAAACAATTCTAAAGATCAATCCTATCATTGCCTAGGTCTGAAATCTTCAGTATCACCCCGCTCTCTTGTTATCATGAAGTTTTTGAAAATTTTATAAACAACTTTAGAGAGTTGGAAGCACTATAATGTGTGGGAATTGTGTGTAAACCCGTCGGGATACTGAACAGGTCTACTGGCAGCGGGTAAATGCACACATGATACCAAGACAACTTCGTTGGGGTACTAAACATGCCTGCTGGTAGAGAAGAAATGTCGGGTTCGAAGATACTCATGTATGTTTTTAAATTGATAAGATGTTAAGATACTTTTATCATAAATGTATGACTTTTGAATGGGATCGAAGTACTGGAGAGGGTTGAATGACATCCTTGTTGAGGCTATAAACGCCTGCTAGCAGCAGTGGCCCTGTCAATGATATTGGAGTTACTTGTATAAATATCGTTACCCCTTTGATTGAAACGAGATGCCGGATTACAATTTTTGGACATAACTTTACCCAATAATACGACTGTGTTATTTTTCTGAGTTGATGTCAAAATGCTTGATATGTCTTTTAATTGTTTCTAATAACTATCTGAGTTATCTATTCCTTGATTTAAAATTCTGATGATGCAGAGATAACTGCTTCGCCCAGTGTGTCACCATTGTTGGCAGCCAAATATTCAATGCCAATTTTATCATTATAAAATGTCGTCTCAATGGGATAAATTTTTTTGTAGCTGCCTCCTTATGTTTGCAAAGATTTCTATCATTTTTTTTGGTTTTGAAAAGATTTGTTTGATTAGCTGTGTGTTTGAGCTCATTTATTTTTGACTATCGTTTCTCTTGTTCAATTTCATGACTGTAAGCATGAAATTAGAACAAGCTTTGGTTTGAGGGCATGATACAATTTGTGGATGTTTTCTTTTATAAATTGGATAACACCTAAAGGCATCCAAATAATTTCAAGGTTCTTAAAACACTTGTAAACCTATCATATTATGAGGTTAATCCCTTACCTTAGCGCATGAGTTATCCACCTTAGGGGTTATGCCTTAGGCGTTCTATGTTTTGGATACTTTGATTTTCACATTAACATATCCATGAGTGCGCATTAAACAAAACTTTGGTATTTTATGTAATTTGAATCCTACCCCTTGTAGTCATATCACAGTCTCGTCGTCCTGGTACATGAATGACAGTCATAACTTCAAACATCACTCCTTAGTTCTACATAGCACATGCATGCATTCATTGTTTCAAGTGGTAAGTTTTTATGCTAGGGTTTGGCATTCATTTCACAGAGTAGTTTTTCGTTCCGCGCGTCCTCTGGTTTAGTACCTACTTAATTCTATGGTGGCTTTCTGAAGCCCGAGGTATCGAATCTCCTCCGAATACGCAGAGCTCATCCTCTATTTCGTGTGTTTACAAACACACTCCCTCCTTTGCTACTCTTGTTCGTATATCATAACCAAATGACTTCGAGGTTTTACAAACCCGTAATTGTATAATAGAGACATGTTTTTGCGGGATGATTTCTGAGAAAATGGTTGACAATTTGTAGAAACCGTCAAAAACCGATTTTCAAAATGGGCTCATTTACTATCCCGATGGGAATTTTCTTAATAAAATAGACCATTTCAGAGATACGTCTCAGTCTTTGAAGGAAAATATCTCATAAATTCTATTTCGTTTGAGGTAAGCAATTTTTTTTCATTTTGCTCAGAGATTCAAGCCAGTTCTTAGGTGTCTAGGTTTATAGAACAATGAGATCCTCCCTCTCCTCATATTAGTTAATTAATTCATGCCCTGTTCCTCTGTTTCACCTGAAGCGAGGCTAAGGGAATATTAATTCAAGTCGTTGCAATCTTGGGAAGAGTTTTCAGGCATTTAAATCCACTTTTGTATGTCAAGTAAAATCCTCAATTGTTGATTATACCAGTGCCAATACACCACCATTTTATTTTGTATCGAATCTTCCTCCATTCTTAAAGAAACATGAGGGTTTTTCAGGAATTCAACATGACCTGAAACAAATCGTGGAACAATTTCAATTACCCTCTACAAAGCAAACTCGGCCTTTGCCTAGCATAGAACTAGTTCATTGCGAAAATTGTTTCGATTGGATTGAAAGATATTATCGGGATGTCCCCTACCTTCAGGCACAATTAAACCAATTGGTCACTTGAAATTCATTGCTTGAGAGGGAGAATGACGATTTGAGAGACTACGTTCGATCAAACACACATAGGGCTAACAAGCGGATAAAGCTAACTGGGAATGTGATCATTATTAAGAATTCGACAAACTTCAATACCATTATAAATTATGACCTGTTTGATGCCTCTCTATCAAACTTCTGAATTGGTAAATGGTTTGTTTGTTTCTTTTCGATTTAATTCTATTTAATAAATAATAGGTATATTCACTTTAGATTTTATTTTTATTTTGAGACTAGCTACATAATCGAAAGATTCTTTAGCTAATCTGTTTAAATTATTTGTTTTCATTATTATCTAAATTTTGATTTCATTTTATCATTTTAGGTAAACAACAGATTATGGTGCTATGCTTAAGGAAAGAAATCATGGGTTAAGCATTCAATAGACCAGTAATTTCCCATTTTGAAAAAACAATGTTCATTGATATAAATATTTTTTGATTAAAAGACTCCAACATGAGTATCTTTTTGTTACTCTATTTTAGTAAAACAAACTTATTTTAAGAGATCTGCCTCTATCTTGCATGATATGAGGTAACATATCAGAGACATGTTTAAATAGCTATGTTTCCTAGTGATAGAGGCATGTTTTCCTGGACCATAGAATGGAAATATATTTTTGAAACTATAGGAGAAAGCAGTTTGCTATTTGGCTTTAGACCTGTGTAAACTGTGTAGTGTTTTTCATTGTATTCTCTTGTAATTTCTAGTTATAAAATGTTATATGTGTCGAATTAGCTTTAGTCTTTTCTTCACATGATATTTTATATCGTTTCTTTTCTTTATGTTGTTCACTATCTTTTGTTCTAGTTTATATCTGTGATTGATCATCTATTTAAGTATTTTGAGTTTACGTTTGATGCTAGATAGTTGGTAACACCATTAATGAGGATTGGGATTTCTTTCATCCTCAGTTATTGGACATCTCAAGGTCACATGATATATAATTATTTATCTTTCTATCATCATAAACTCGCTCCCGAATATGAAACACTTCCTTGAATTTCTTCAGGAAGCATTATGCTTGTTTCTGTCATATGTTTTCACTTGGCACAAAACAAGATGAGCTCACACAAACACAAAGAGACAATTTTAGTTTATTAATGCTGATAAGCTAGAGGTTAGTCAGTGTATTATTTATTTAATTTTTTTATATGTGAATGAATAATGATTGCATTATTTAGACGTTAATGATCTTTGTCTATTTTCATTACATCATTACAATCATATTCATTCATTGTTTATTAGTTTGATATTTATAATATTAGAATAAGTTTTGTTCATTCTTAATCTTGTTTAAAAACATTTTCTCAAACAACTACTTTCGCAAGGTTTTATTCAAACCTTGTACACTGTATATGATCATTGTGCATTAACACTCTTAGTTGAATATTTGTAATTAATGTGTTGATTGTTAGAATTATATCTTTAGTTAGTTTATTTCCTTTAGTGGTTTTTAGGACCCTAGTTGACTAACGGAGCCATAAAACCCATCAGGTTATATCATACCAAATGGCTTGGGTTAAATAGACAACCCCGGTCCAGATCTATCCTTCTCGGTGACAGTGTGTCATAAACGCTCATCAATAGTCACTCACCTTAATTCACCTATAACAAAGGGTTGACATTTTCAAGTTATTACTTTGGGATATCCCATTGAAATGGGAATGATTGATACCACCATGGATTTTTTCTTTCTTTTCAAAAGGATTGGGTCAATCATAGAAGGTTTGATGGTATTATTTCATATTTATCACATGGTACAAATCTAATTGGTTCAACTCGATCAACTATTGAAGCTAAAATATTTTGTATATAGGATTGGTTCCTAAGAAGATCTAGTGAGGATTGGTAGGAAAGGGGTCAATATTTTTTTTCTTGATCAAAATCTCCCTCAAAGAGAAATTTACTCTTCCTTTTCCAAGACTGAAATCGAGTATAGTGAAATTGTCCCTTGGGGCTAGTGATAGATACCAATTTTAGTAGATTCGCCAAAGCACCACCCTTAGGAACAAATACTTTTTCTCCCCTAAAAAATGACCATCATTGGAAGATAAGGGTTTTTAAATCCTCTATTAATTGTATTTGCACATGCATTTGTATATGTTTTGAAACTAACACTACTAATATGTGATGTTGTTGACATGTATGAGTTGTAGGATCTTGATATTGCTTCGAAGAAGTCCATAAAGAAAAAAAACCCCATCATTGAGTTGATCATAGACCATGAGGAGTAGCCAAAGATAGATGTTGGTGGCCAAGGATCAACACATGTTGATGCAAAATGATGCATGTAGACTAGCACAATTTTTTGGTGGGGAGATGTATACCCAATGTTCTGCGAGGAGACATATCCATAGATGCAACTCCTCCCTGGAGAAACCATTCTAGAGGAATGAGTGTACCAGTTGATCAAACATTCTCATTTGCATAAAGTGGCCATGCATTTTGCTGTATTTTCTTATGCATAAACCATCTCTTTTATTATCAGCTGAGCCAATGTTGAGAACA
>JZKD02S2180328.1:161173-221612 GCA_000966675.3 Picea glauca
CCGACCCTTTCAGCAACACCTGCGAAGCAGATGAAGTCTCACTTGAGGTAGAGGCAAGGGTGGTTGCAGGACTCTAGTGTCCGCAACCTTAGCTGGGACACAGATATGTGATTACAATATTCTAACAAATCGCTTAGCAATTATCATTCATTAGTACTTAACCTTTGTCTACAACACATATAAACCCTAATCATAGTGCATCGTAGTATTCACCAAGATTCAACACATTCAAACACTAAGAACATCAACATAGATCAGATCTAGCATCTTATTCACATCATTAGGCACTAAGATATCATATCAAATTCATCTAAGCACATACTATTACACTAAGCATAAATCTCATGAATAATGTAGCAACCATAGAGCACAAAGCAACCATAACACATGATATACGTGGTTCACCCCCGGCCTGGGGCTACATCCACCAACTCTTCTTCTCTTTATTATCTTCTGTCAATATTCTACATGCACAGAGCCACAAGGTCCTACTCCGCGTAGGATAGGAGATCTGTGCGCACCTCACGAAGTCCTCCTTCCTTGAGCTAGGTTACAACACAAAAACTTTACACAATCTCTTACAGTCACTTGCACTTAGCCTTACAAGTCTCACACAGTATGCACAAAGCATGTACAACTATCACTTTCACTTAGCACATTAGCCTTGACTTGCCCTTAGCACCTAGCATCACACCACACCACACCACTATTTACATCACCTAAATTTCTATTTATACATTACAAACGGTCCTAAACATGGGTAAACCCATGGGATGGCATTCCCATACCCGTTACATAAGCTCTAATCCCAAAAATGACCTAAAAGGGGCCAAGATCTCGTGATCTTTTCTTCGACTTGCGCTCTGCCTTCGACAACTTGTCGAAGTCCCAACATAGGTCAAACCTGACCAAGGATCTCCAAAACTTGGTCAAGGGCCAACAGGCCCCCAACACTCACTTGTGACTTGTCCCGAGTCACTATGATCTGGGTAGCTCTGCATCAAAATCCTTGAGCCTGGCTCGATCTACTTCGACCTGCTACTGTGCTAGGGCCTCCTGATTGACAAACTCCTAAAGAACTGCCTCAGTTATAGGTCCCTCTAAGCTCTGTTCGACTGAAGTGACTACTTGTTCCATCTTTTCTCCTCATCCTTCAATCTCTTCGAATAGTTGGCAAGTTTCATCCTGGACTGGATGGATCCTCTGAGTCACTTCCATGACTTTGCTCTGTATGGCATGGACGTGCTATTGAACAGTGAGTTGTTACTGGGATCATTTCATTCTCTCAACTTCTGATAAGAGATTCAAGTGTGATTGTATTGTCTCTGCTTGCTACTTTGCCTCCTAGAGTTGTGACTCCAGTGTCTTCAGTTCAGTTTCCTCAGTAAGTCACTCATAAGTCTACACACTTATATTGCTAATATTTTTACATTCAAAGCTAATTCTTTGATCCTCTCGGCTGTGCTCTGAGCATTTTCTTCTCTTTGTTCTCGCACGTCCTGTAGAGTACTTGGCATTGTTTGTAGCTCTAGATCTATTATTCTCTGTTGAAGCTGCTAGATGGCTTCAACAAGCTATGCTACTTGATGCTCCATTGGGTCTTCTTCCTTGTGCTCTAAGCCTGTCATAGAGTGAAGTGCTCTGTTGATGGCTTGTTTTACTCCAACCTTCTCCACGACCAACTGTTCTTTCTCATGCTAGATATACACCTTTTCCTCTTCAAACTTTGCTTGGAGGGTAGCCTTCTCCTACTATGCAACACTGCATTTCTCTATTACTTCATCTTGTTCTTTCTTAAGGGGCACTGTGTCATGTTCTGTTTCTTCCTGTGCATGATGAAGGTGGGCTTCAGTTGCGTCGGCTAGTCTGCGGATTTGGGTAGGCTCATCTCCCAACTCTGTTTCTTCTAATGGCGGGGGATAAATGGACACTGTGCGGCTTGAGTGAAGGGCTTGTTGTACCCCTCATAGTTCTGCTTCAATTTTTTCATACATGGTCTCTTGCTTAGCTTCATTTCTCTACAAAATATCTTCTGAGGCATCCAATACAACTGCAATGATGAAGTTGAAGTCATTGAGCATGAGTACGGTCCGTAGCTTGGTCTTACTAGATTTTGACTTCTTTCGCAATGTGGGTTGTGTGGGAGAATCCTTTCTTTTGTTAGACAACTCTGTGTCATCAGGGGGGTTTTGTGGCAGTTTTACTTAGCCTTTCTTATGTTGATCTTATTTTCCATTGTTCTCTTCTTTATCTACTTCATCATCACCTCCTCCTCCACGTGATTCTGAAGCAGTTTCTTCTAATGCATTGATCAACTGCTAGACTTCTTCTATCTTCTTCCTTTTGCTAGTTCTAGGTGTATCATACCCTTTGTGAGTGACCACCGGGCTTCTGATTAGTTTGGGATCAGACAGTTCTGTGGGGTCAATAGGGATAAGGAATTTTGTAGGCCACTCCTTAGTGATTTCTTCTAGGTCCTCCTCTGTGAGTTTGTATTAACTCTGTAGTACTTCTTTTTGTTCATCTCTGCACCCAGTGATGTAGATAAAATGTCTGTCTGCATGGAAGTTCACAAATGGCCTGAACTTGTGCAGGATGTTTGACATTATACGAGGGACAACCTCAATATCCCTTTTTAACAATAGGTAGTAGGTGTGGAATACGACGTTTGATTTCCATTGTTTTCCCATATCGCTTGAAAACCATAGCAAAGTGAACTTCACAACTAAGGGTTCAGATGGCTCTAGTTCAGGGAAGGTCGCACCTTACGACATCTCCCAAGCTATGAACACGATGAGGATCAAAAGCCAGCTAAAATGGAACTAATAGCCCCGGTCCTGAGCTTCATGACAGTCTTGGTCTAACTGGTTCACTAATTACTTTGCCCAATTCATCTGTAGCCCCTCCATGCATTTCCCCGCGAGGTCAAAAACAAACCCTGTGACCTGCGTGGGTTTGTTCTTCTAGACTAGCTTACTAACAATCAGCTGGAAAGTAAGGCACACTGTGCCATTCTAGATGGAGGATACCTTGTAGCCTTACTTCCCCTTCTCCACATCGTCGTATGTATCTGTAATATTCCGTGCCAGGGCATGGTCTGCAATATTCCCTAGGTAAAAGTCTTGTGGCTCTGGTCCCTGCATGCTCAATCCGGTGATCCGATGGATCAACGCTGGATCATTGGTGATGCATCTATCTAGCCATGAATAACTGCCATGGAATCTCGAGAACAGGAGATTAACGCACGCGTTAACCTCCTGGTGCCTTCCAAAATGGGGTATTTTCATCACGTTCAAAATAGTGGACTGCACGAGGTCTATAGTCCATGGTTGGGGGATTATCCTCGACTTCTTCCCCTTCGTCCTAGTCAAATACCTGTGGGGAGAGAGCATGCTGAAGTTCTTTTGATGCCCTAGGTTAAAGTCGTCGGTATTTAGTGTCATGATCTTATCCGGTTGAGGCTTGACTGTGCGTATCCCCTTCGGGAGGTATGCAGTAACCAAGGTGTAGTCAAAGTCCCTGGGGACACTGTCACGATTCACCGCATCGACCAGAGGCAGGATGTAGTCAGGCATGATATAAGGGATTAACTTCGCGTTTGCCAAGTCATCTCGATGGTTGGTTCTTTTCTAATCTAAATCTCAGGATGGTCTGGATCCGTGAGCAGTCGACGGGGAGGCTTGCACTCCTCGCGTCGATGAGTCTTGAACTCCTCGCGTCGATGAGTCTTGAACTCCTATAGAAATCACTCTTTCTCCCATTCGATTGATCAAAATTTCCTTTACTGACTTTTCCGCAGCGCTGAGCTCATCTGACATGCATGCTCAAGATCATATATCTCAGGCTGATGAGCAATTTCTCAATGCAATAGAATGGATGGCAAGGTATCAATAAGTACAACACAATAACAATGAGTTCTCTTGTTGGCTCAGATACAATTCAAGAAAGTGTGCTTGGCGCAACAATCGACGAGATAAGTAGACAACAATGTAACGGATCCTTCCAACGGACAAGAAGCCTTCATCAATGCAGTTCTGTCCATTACGACGCAGTCCCAATGGTCCGATGGCAAGCTTTCTGATTATAATTGTTGTTCTAACCGTCCGGGAACGTCAATATAATGATTATAATGCCTCCAAAGGTCATATCGCTTTGCCATGGTGAAGTGCCAATCTGAGCTATTCTGATATTCCAACGAAGTTCAAATTCTGGAGACTTTCCTTCTACGAAGTCTTCTCTAAGGCTTCCTGTAATTTCTCCAACTTTGCTTTCTTCTTGCTGAGATTTCTATCCTTCTTCCCTATGATTTGCGTTGTTGGGTTCCTCTTCCCATTCCGATTCTTATCTTCTCTTGGTACAATAACTTCATGCTGTTGATGGTATTTCGTAGGGTTTAAGGGCAATACTTATTCTCTGCATGGTGTAGGTGATCTACTCTCTTGTATGGACAAGTTTTTCAAGTCTTCTTGTGTTCTTTCAACTTCGACCTCCAGATTTATTGTCCTTAGTAGCTTCGACTGGTTTTCTTGTTCTTCCAATAAATGTTCTATTCTCTTAGCCATGAAGTCTCTTAGTTCTTTCTTTTTCTATTCTAGAGCTTCCTCTTCTTGTTTTCTTTGGATCTGATCTTTCTCGATCCAGGTTTTTCCTAGTAACATAGCAAATGGGGCGTTGTTCTCAATAAATTCAATAACCTCAAATTCTTCCTCTGTCGAAGTTCCATGAGAACTAATAGATAGATGGGTAAGTCTTCCACATAGGGTTATTAACTTTCCTCTAAATAATCCTATTCCTCCCAATGAAGGAATCATAGCAGGCTTTCCTAAAATTTCCTAAGTTCTTTTTGACATAACATTCACCTGTGTTTTCTCATCCAGAACACAGTCTATGTCAAAGTATCCTATTCTTATTTCTATGAACTCTTTCTCTTTTAATATCTATGACAAGTTGATATCTTTGTGGTCATTCAGGGTTTCTTGCATTTGTAGTAATACAGTCTCTGATTCTTTCTGGGGTTCTGCCATAGTCTTAATTTCTGAGTCTTTCTCATGTTTTTCTTGTTCCATATTCATTCTTTCAAGTTTGGCAATCATCCTAGGGCAATCCAAAACTTCATGGTCCATAGATTTACAACAAAGACAACTAGGTATTCTATCAGGACAATCCTTAGCAAGATGGCCCAACCTTCTGGAGCTGTAACAAAGGTGTTAGCACAAGAATTTGCAGCTAGAAAAGGCCTAACTATCAGAGTTTTGGGTTTTTGCTAAAGTGTTAACTCCCTCAGTGGTAAAGTGCATAACCTACTCTACTGCCAAGACACCTAAACACAATGGGTTCGACATTATAAAAATACCACCAACTACTTTGCACACGTTCAAGATTGAAGGCGCTGGGTTTTGACATTGCTACCTAAAACTGCACACAGGTGTAGCATAAGTGGCGCTACCTAATATTTTTGGCAGAAAACGAATTGTGCAGAGTTGTTTTACCAGTTTTTAGTCACTAACTTGAAACTTGGATTCTAAACAATTGAAAATGTATTTTTGAAAATTGGAGGAGGTTTTTTTTCATAACATGCCATATAACAAAAACCTCTCTTATTTTTTCAAAATGTGTTATGGTTTGATATATATTATACATATAAGTGGCGCTACCCAACTGTTTTACAACGACGCTGCCTAATTTCCTGTAGCGGTCACAATTTTGATATTCTTCTTGTTGGGAGGTTGCCACATGTTAAGGAGGGTTCAAATGACTTCTCAAGGATAATTTAGATGTCAAGGGACACCTGGACCTAATATTTATCTCCAGCAAAGGCCTCATGCAATGAGGTGGAGACGTTTTATTAATGACTTCCAACAAATTCCTGAAAATTAGCACTTTGTTGGATTTTTGTCTCTTTGATTGTTGCCACCTATATCCAAGGCTTATAATCCAATGGAGGAGATGTGACTCGACCTCCTTAGTTAATTTGGATGCTATTTTCTATTTAAAGAAGGAAATATCTCTTGGATAAAGGAGAGGGATGAGCCAAGAGAGGCTAGAGAGAGTAGGAGTAGGCAGTTTTTCTATGTATGTTCATTTGTAAGCCTGTGGGCATTTTATGATTGTAAGAATTACTGCTATTGGAGATTCATGAGAGTTGTGACTTCAAATTGTAACTCTTCTATTTATATTTCTCCTTATTTGAATATATTGCAGATTTGAGGATCAAAGGATGCCAATGATTTATGGATCCCTAAGCAGCAGAGGATCTGCTGTATTTTTCCCATCAGTCATTTCTTTTGTTGATTCACTAAATTGAGAGGATCTTTTTTTAGTGAACATTCTACCTTAGGTTTTCTTTCTTCATTATTCCACTTATCAACATACAATCTTGTTTTCTGTTGAGCAGATTTTGTGCTTTCGATGAGTAGGATGTTTGTGACTCCATTGCCCATTGGTGTAGCCTACTGATCTACAGTTTGCAACCCTTTCTCTTTATTTATCCATCTTGTTGATCCACCTATTCAAAACCAAAATTATCTTTTACATTCTGATGGGTGTTGAGCTTACACTTTAGCAATCAAAGTGTGACTTTCAGTGCTAACAAAAGGGTTAATCCTCTCTTCCTCTTAAATGATCCCCAACCTTTCTTGCACTGCGCACTAGGATCATGGTAGATAACCTGTAGAAAATTATTCCTAGGATCCTGCATCCATTTGTTAGTCCAAACATTCTTTCTATGCATAGGAATAACATATCTTTCATTATTTCTATCAGATATACTCATATCAGACCTTCTTTCTTCTAGATGTACCCTAGTTTTCAGACAAGGACCAAATTTATAGAACATACCTAGATCCATAATTTTGAAACAAAAATTTACACTTATCTTACCTTTAACAGAGCACAAAGATTCCAGATGTTACCTCTTTTCTTTGGATCATACTTCTTTTCTTAGCACAGAGCTTTCACAAGTCAAGTAGAATACTGTGCACTAAAGAAACAGATCTATGCACAAAGCTTTCTTTCTTTTCCTCAGTTCCCAGGAATCACAGTTTCAGGTCCCAAAAAAGGAACCATTTGTTGGCACAGGGGCAGAACCAAGGTTCAAAGCTTCAACAATGCACCAACAAAACCCTAACTACCGACCCTTTCAGCAACACTTGCAAAGCAGATGAAGTCTCATCCGAGGTAGAGGCAGGGGTGGTTGTAGGACTTCAGTGCCTACAACCTTAGCTGGGACACAGATTTGTGATTACAATATTCTAACAAAGAACTTAGCAGTTGTCATTCATTAGTACTTAACCTTTGTCTACATCGCAGATAAACCCTAATCACAGTGCAACACAGTATTTAACAAGATTCAACACATTCAAGCACTAAGCACAACAACATAGATCATATCTAGCATCGTATTCACATCATTAGGCACTACGCTATCATATCATATTCATCTAAGAAAATACTATTACACTAAGCATAAATCTCATGAATAATGTAGAAACCATAAAGCACAAAGAAACCATAACATAGGATATACGTGGTTCACCCCCATCCTGGGGCTATGTCCACCAACTCTTCTTCTCTTTATTATCTTCTTTCAATCTTCTACATGCACAGAGCCACAAGGTCCTACTCCGTGTAGGATAGGATATATAGATGCACCTCACCAGATCCTCCTTCCCTGAGCTAGGTTATAGCACAAAGCCTTTACACAATCTCTTACAGTCACTTGCACTTAGCCTTGCAAGTCTCACACAATATGCACAAAGCATGTACAACTATCACTTGGACTTAGTACATTGGCCTTCACTTTCCCTTAGCACCTAGCATTACACCACACCACACCACTATTTACATCACCTAGATTTCTATTTATACATTACAAAAGGGCCTAAACATGGGTAAACCCATGGGTTGACATCCCCATACTCGTTACATAATCCCTATTTCCAAAAAATCCCTAATAGGGGCCGAGATCCCGTGATCTCTGCTTCGACTTGCGCTCCACCTTCGACAACCTGTCGAAGTCCCAAAATAGGTCAAACCTGACCAAGGATCTCCAAAACTTGGTCAAGGGCCAACAATATATATATATATATATATTCCCCACAATAGAGGGTGATTCCATTGATGATTGGATGTTGCAATTCCCATTAGATTGTAGAGAAGTAATGAAGAGCTAGTGGGTAGCTAGCAAACTATTTAGAGCTAGAAGAACAATAACTCACCCAACAAAACTATTGAGGAATCCGTATAGAATTACGATAGCTCTCTTAAGTAGTCTATATGGAGTAGAAGATGCCATGGTATTCAAGGAGGTTTCATCGAGGGAGGTAAAAATGTTAATTCATGGGTATCTAGCCAACATAAAATCCATGATTTGGTGGATCAACACTTATTGGAAGCCAAAAGGACATGTAGAACTAAATTTGGGCTCAAAATATTTCTTCACAACCATATTTAACAACCTAGAAGATCGGGAATGAGTGTTTGAGAATGACCCTTATTTCTTCAATTCAACATGAATCTATCTTTGTTTTTGGAAAGGAAAATTAGCATGGTCACCTTTTTAGGGGCTGCCTCCTCAATTCATCACCTTCTCCTTTAAAGATCCAATCATAAAAAGAATCAAAGGGTTTTGTGAAAGTCTCAAGTAAAAAGAGATTAGGCAAAAATCCCCCTTGAGCAGTCAAACCCTACAAGGATTAAAACCTACAATCACTATGATCTCTTATCCAAGAGAAATTAATAAGCCCCAATTAACATTGAGGTCCATTCCAAAACAAAAAATAAGGAAGATCAAGGAAACCCAGGGGACCCGAAAGAGCATATCAAAATAAGAAAAATACTTATTGAAACTAATGCTCACATGGACAGTGATGCTACATAAATGATGCGATAAAACGAAAACCCATTCGAATCAGAGGAAGGAGAGGACATGAATATGGGATAATTTGATTTTCAAACCATTGCAATAGCATGGGAAAGGAAGGACCCAAATTCAATTCTAGATCAACAAATACAACTCTTGAAAAAAGATTTTATTAGAAATCAAGAATTGTAAGAAAGATAGGCCCATGGTAAACATCCTACATATTATTCTCTAGGTATTAAAACAATTTATTTAAAGAATAACCCTAATGTGGATAGAGAGAAAAAAGAGAGAGGCTTTCGAAGCAATAAGCAACTCCTACAAGAGCTTGGTGAAATATTGGTGAATTCTAGAAAAAATTCCCTAATGACAGACAAATTCTATCCCACCCCCTCCCATACTTAATGAATATCATCTCATGTAAAATTAGAGGTTTAAATGGAAAAGTGTGTTGGAAATTTTGTTTTCATTGATGTCAAACCTAGAATAAGTACAAAATCCCCATAATCCCCTAGAAGTAATGGGTGATGTCAACCCTAGAAGAATTCTAGAAGCCCCTATAAGTGATGGGTTTATTTGAATGCGTCTCCAAAGTGGTCCCCTTATGGCATAGCTATAAGCATGCCACTCACAGTAAGACACTTTGAAGAAGTCTACAAGAAGCCATGGAAATACGGTTAAATGGTTAAGTGGTTAAGAAGCTCCAGAGGTGTGGTCATGAACCCCAAAGTTGATTGAAGGAAAAGAGTATGAAGGACATTGCAAATGTATTCAAAATCTCCATGGATTGATAGTGCTCACCAAGCCATTTCCAACGGTATGTGGAATTCCATGTGGTTCCTGATGGTTGAGAAGTTATTCTCTCTTAAATTTTAAGCCCCAGAGTATGTTCAAGAAGCCCTCATCTAAGGACGAGAAGTAAGAAGTTGGCCCTAAAGTCAAGTAAGGAAGGTACTTGGAAAAGTATAAATACAAATTAAGAACCTCTCATTTTCATCACTCAATCTTTTTATCTCTTAGCAAAATCTTGGCAGCAAATTTAAGAGGGAAGATGAAGTGAAGAAGGGCAAAATTTCAAGGGAAGATGAAGTCTTGTGATGATGTGTTCTAAGGTATGTTCTTTAAAGTTCATCTTTCCATTTTCACTATAATGATTTTTATAGAATTATTTATATAGAAAAATTTGGAGTCTTTTTAGAAGACATATCAAGGTACCTTTGTTACGAATTTCATCTTCTAGGTCATTGTACTTTTGGAGATACACTCTGTGGATGATAGGGTTTTTGACTAGTCCTGTAACTAGTCTCAAACAAGTATTCCGGGTAAAACAATCATAACTTCTTCATAGAGGATACAAATTTTGTGAGACTAATTGGATTGGAAATATTACAATCTTTAATAGTTTGTGTGTGAGCTTCAGAATCAAAGATCAAATATTGAGCTCCTGGCATGTTGTACAAGTTCGCTCTCCAGAATAGATCAAAATTCAGGAAGGTCTCCCATTTTCTCTATATCTCCTTTTCAATGATGAATCAAGCACTGAAACTTGGAGGAATTTTAGAGAAGATATAAAATGATATTGGGTACAATTTTTATATCTTGATTCATTATAGGTATGGATTTATACTTGTTGGAAGTTAGGGTTTGTGACTAATCCCGAAACTAGTCCCAAAAAGGTGTTCAAGATAAATTTAAGAAGTGATGTTGGGGTTTATATATGTGAAATCATGTGGACGTAGTTTGATGTATCAATTATAGTGACATAAGCAATGAAATAAATAGTGACAGTCATAGTGACAGTCTATATGGACCCAATTTCTATGTGGACCCAGTTTCTAAGTGGACCCCATTTGATGATGCTGAAGTTGAGGAAGGTATGATGATAAGAGATATTATGCACCAGGGTTGTTACAGGATGAACCGTATGGTTTTCTATATGTTTTGAGTTTTTTTTGCACATGCTTGAGGAATGTCTTGGTGATTTTGGGTGTATGATTTGGGGGCATTCTTGAATATCTTGGTGATGATGATGTATTTGTATCAGTGACAGTAACAACGATATTAATATTCAAGGGATAAAGGAAGGGGAAAGGAAAGAGGGTTGGATCCTCCTTCCAGTTGGAGATGGAGAATCTAGGGAGTTGTATCTTCCTTAAGGTTGGAGCCTACAAACTAGGAGGTTGGATCCTCCTTCCAGTTGGAGTTGGAGAATCTAGGGATTTGTAGCTTTCTTCAGGTTGGAGCCTGTAAACTAGGGGGTTAGAGCCTCCTTCTAGTTGGAGCTAGAGAATCTAGGGAGTTGTAGCTTCCTTTAGGTTGGATTCTAGAAATCAGGAGCTTGGTGCCTCCTTCCAATTGGTGTTGGAGAATCTTGGAAAATGGTGCTTCCTATGAATGTAATTATTGACATGATATAAGAAAAGTGTTTTGTGGTTTTGTCCCATTTGGGTTTCCACGCAAAATTCTTGTGTACCGTGTATCTGCGGTTATATGTTTATGGTATCTTGAATGAAATCATAAAGTGATAAATTGTTGATAACTTAATGTTTACATGTTGTGGTTGAAAATGGTAAAAAGTGCTCAATATTGATTCACCCACCCCTCTAAGTATTGGTGAATATTCCAACAATTGGTGTTAGAGTAGGTCCTTTAGAAACAATATAACCATTGGAAGGTATATCACGGAGTGAACTAAGAATGGAACACTAGTGTTTGATGGTCAGAACTATGCCTTCTGGAATAGAAGGATGAAAATGTTTTTGCAGGCATAGGGATTTGACGTCTGGGAACTAGTAGTAGATGGGTACAAGGAACCTTCCACTCCCCCAACATATAAATATGGAAAGAAAATTTCTGAAAATAATTTAAAGGCTACAAATGCTATTCTAAGTGGCCTGGATAGCTCAGTATATGTCAAGGTTATGCATTGTGACCCTGCAAAGGATATTTGGGACAAACTTCAAAATATTTATGAAGGAGATGCCAAAGTCAAAGGGGCCAAGCTTCAAACTCATAGAGGTAAATTTGAACAAATGAAAATGAAGGAAGATGAAGATGTTGTAGCTTATTTTCTGCGAGTTGATGAAATAGTGAACACTATTAAAGGATTAGGAGAAGAAATTAAAGAACCAATAATTTTTCAAAAGGTACTAAGGTCTCTTCCAATGAGATTTGATTCTAATATTTCATCCCTAGAAGAAAGAGGATATCTTGCTACGATGACCATGGACGAGCTACATGGAATCCTTACAACTTATGAAATGAGAATAGAGTAGGATAATCCATCTAGGAAGGAAACAAATTTCAAAGAATCCAAGATGACAAAAAAGAATAAGAAAAAGTTAAAGTCAAATTTCAACTACAATGATAATTCAGACGAAGATGAAGAAATAACCACCTTTGTGAGGAAGTTGAAGAAAGGAAATGGCAAGTACAAATGTATGTTTCCCTTAATGTGCTTTAATTGTGGTAAAATTGGTCATTTTGATTCTAAATGTCCTTATTCTAAGAATTAAGATAACTACGAAGAAGAAGTTCCCAAGAAAGAAAATAAATATCAAAAGGGAAACAAGAAAGGTAATAAAAGAAAAGTCTTCAAGAAAAGCCTCTACTAAAAAAAAGATAGTTCCTCATATGATGAGGATAATGATAGTGACAATGACTCAGAAAGAGTGCTCTTCATGGTAATGGAAACTAAGAAATAAACCCTTCAAAGTGATGAAGAATAAGTTGAAGTATATCTTGAAGCAGAACTAATCAACGCCTTAAGTGAGCTAAAAAGAGAAAGGAAGAAAAACAAGTCACTGCAGGAGGAATTGATCAAGCTAAAGGAGGGTTTTCAAAATCCCAACAAAAAATATGAAAAATTCTAGCAGATGATTATGAATCTAAAGGTCCAAGTAGATGAAGCCACAAGGATTGAAGAAACACTCAAAAACCAGTCGGAATGAAAGGAGAAAATGAAGGAGATATTGGAAGCATAAATAGTCTCACTACGAAAGGAACTTCAGAAGAAGGACATGCACCAGAACAACACCAAAATATTGGATGAAATCATCAACATTCAAAGTCCATACTATGACAAGTCTAGACTAGGATACACATAAATGTATACAGAGAAAGGTTCAATCTCCATGACAACAAGAAAAGAAGAAGATTATCCAATCAGAAGGACACGAAATAAACAACCAATATTGGAGAGGACTCAAGAAGAAGATTACAAAAGAAGTGCATCTCAAAGAAAACCTTCTACCTTTAGGTATAAAAGAAGCTTCAATCATTGTGAAGGAAAATATAGAAGAGAAGACCGTGATTAGCTAAGGAATGAATTCATAAGGGCTACATCACAAAGAATATCATTTACTCCTAGGTATCAAAGTTTATTTTCTGGTTATTGTTTTACTTGTAATATCTTTGGACATAAAGCTGCAGATTGTAGAGTGTATCGAAGAAATGTTCAAGCAAGAGATGTTTATGTCCCCCCTACAATATTGAATATTATAGATTCCACAACTATGGACACATATCTCGTGATTGTAGAAGCATGATGAAGTCTTCTATGAAGGATAACACTGATATCATGTACAAGAAGGTTTGGAGAAGAAAGCAAGAATAAGAAGAGAATGCAAATGAAGAACTC
This sequence comes from Picea glauca, assembly GCA_000966675.3. Classification (NCBI taxonomy): domain Eukaryota; kingdom Viridiplantae; phylum Streptophyta; class Pinopsida; order Pinales; family Pinaceae; genus Picea; species Picea glauca. Next base: position 174,673 of record JZKD02S2180328.1, read on the forward strand.
CCAAAGATCATACTCACATGATTTACAGAGTTGTAAGATCATGATTAAAATAGCGACAAAGAGGAAGATGTCATAATTTAGAATGATGATATTGCAACAGAGAAGGATTATATATTATTCTAAGCAATCTAGTTTGGAGACTCTCAATAATGTGAATATTGAAGAGGGAGAGTCTAAGAATTAAATATTACATATTAGATAACTATATTTCGGGAAATATGAAGTGTTTGTTTTCAGATTTTGGGAAGGCATATCCAAAGTGGTTTGATGGAAAAGGTGCATAATGTCTCATGACATATTGGTTGATTAAGAAGCAGTTTTCATAACACATCCCCATGCAGGTATGAAGAGATCAACTAGAAGTTACGAAGAATTTCATTGACACACTTTTGAGGAAGATATTCATGATTGTATAGAGGATTCCAATCATGGTTATATTCATTACATATTTAAGAATGTGCACTTTTTGAAAACTTGTAGAGTTTTATTTGAAGATAGAGAAAATTAGTGGATATATTTGATTCATCTTGAGAAAGAGGAACATGTAGTGATCAATTGTAGTAGATTCAAAGAATCTCTCAGAACAAGTGAAGTGGAAAATTAGTTATCATTGCGTGTAGTTAAGAAGAAGAGTCATGGACAATTTTGTGACATATGGACAGGGATGAATTCTCTTGGCAGGTCTAGAATAAGATACATGATAGCGGATGAATGCATGAGCTCAGGGAGATATTGTTGAATGGTGTTGATTATGTCATTGATGTCAAAGTAGTGAAGAAGTCATGATGAAGGAACCTTGACATGAAATATTTTCATATACATTAGTGGATTACAATAACATGAGGTACCAATGAACAAGAAACCCCAAAAGAGAGGAAATGAAGCAAATACATGAAGCCCCACATTGATATACACGACATATTTCAAAGCAAAAAGGGAGAGATAAATTGTCAGAAGAAAGGGGTACATAAACCATCAAGATGAGTCATACTGTTAGAGAGAAAGATCATGAGAGAAATATCAGAAGCATGAAGATAGGGGAGCTATTTTCACAGGGAGAGCATGAGTGTTTCCATCAATGCTAAAGGGGGATATTTTTGGAAAGTTGGTTGTCAATGATGACAACACTAGAAGAATTCTAGAAGCCCCATAAGACCATATAAGTAATGGGTGATGTCAAGCCTAGAAGAATTCCAGAAGCCCCTATAAGTGATGAGTTTTTTTGAAGGATTCACCAAAGTGGTCCCCTTATGGCGTAGCTCTAAGCATGTCTCAACGGGAAGAAACTTTGAAGAAGTCAATAAGAAGCCCTAGAAATATGGTTAAGTGGTTAAGTGGTTAAGAAGCCCCGAAGGCGTGGTCATGAAACCCGAAGTTGATTGAAGAAAAATAATATGAAGGACTTTGAAAATGCACGCAAAAACTCCATGAATTGATATTCCTTGTCAAGAAATTTCCAACGGCATGTGGCATGCCATGTGGTTCCTCACGGTTGAGAAGTTATGCTCTCTTAAAGTTGAAGCCCCAAAAATTATGGTCAAGAAGCCCAGATCTAAGGACAAGAAATTACAAGTTGGCTCTATAGTCGAGTAAAGGAGGTACTTGGAAAAGAATAAATATACATTAAGAACCTCCCATTTTCATCATTCATTCTTGTGATCTCTTATCACAAGCTTGGCAATGAATTTAAGAGGGAAGATGAATTGAAGAAGGGCGAAATTGCAAGCGAAGATGAAGTCTTGTGATGATGTGTTCTAAGGTATTTTCTTTAAAGGTAATCTCTCCATTTTCACTATAACATTTTTTATAGAATGATTCAAATAGAGAAACTTGGAGTATATTGAGAATACATATCAAGGTACTTGTGATACAAATTAAAGCTTCTGGGTCATTGTACTTTTGGAGATACACTATGTGGAAGATAGGGTTTTTGACTAGTCCTGTCACTAGTCTCAAACAAGTGTTCTGGGTAAAACAATCATAACTTATTCAGAGAAGATCCAAATTATGTGAGATAAATTGAATTGGAAAGAGTAGATTCTGTAGTATTTTTTGTGTGAGTTTAAAAATCAGACATCAAATATTGAGCGCGTAGCATGCTGTACAAGTTCACTCTCCAGAATAGGTCAAAATTCAGGAAGGTTTGCCATTTTCAATATATCTTCTTTTTCAGTGACTAATAGAGTATAAAAACTTGGAGCAATTTAAGAGACAATATCAAAGAATATTGGGTACAAGTTTCAGATCTTGATTCATTACATATATGAAGTTATACTTGTTGGAAGTTAGGGTTTGTGACTAATCCAGAAACTAGTCCCAAACATGTGTTCGCGATAAATTTAAGAAGTGATGTTGGGGTTTATATGTGGACCCATGTGAAAATAGGATATTTATGTGGACCCAGTTTCTATGTGAACCCTATTTTATGTATCAATGATAGTGACAAAAGCAGTGACAAAAACAATGACAGTGATAATGACAGTCTATATGGACCTAGTTTATATGTGGACCCAGTTTCTAAGTGGACCTAGTTTGATGATGATGAATTTGAGGAAGGTATGATGAGTAGAGATTGTATGCACTAGGTTTGTAACAGGATGAAAGGTATGGTTTTCTATATGTTTTGAGGTTTGTATCTTGGAGATTTTTTGGCACATGCTTGAGGCATGTCTCGATGATTTTGGGCATATGATTTGGGGGCATTCTTGAAGATCTTGGTGATGATGATGTATTAGTATCAGTGACATTAAAAATGATATTTATATTCAAGGGAGGAAGGAAAGGGAAAGGAAATGGGGTTGGAGCCTCCTTCTAGTTGGAGCTAGAGAATCTAGGGAGTTGCAACTTCCTTTAGGTTGGAGCCTCCTTCCAAATGGAGTTGGATAATCTAGGGATTTGTAGCTTCCTTGAAGTTGGAGCCTATAAATCAGGGGGTTGATTCCTCCTTCCATCTAGTGCTGGAGAATATTGGAAGTTGGTGCTTCCTATGAATGTAATTCTTGACATGATATAAGAAAATCGTTCTGTGGTTTTCTCCCATTTGGGTTTCCACATGAAATTCTTATGTATTATGTATTTGTGGTTATATGTTTATGATATCTTGAATGCGATAATACAATGATAAATTGTTGATAACTTAATGTTTACATGTTGTGGTTGAAAATGGTAAAAATTGATCAATACTGATTCAAGCCCCTCCCCCCTCTTAGTATTGGTGAATATTCCAACAAAGTAAACATAGGCTTCTCAAAATTTGTTTTATTAAGGAGAAATCGACTATTGTCATACTTCAAGAAACTAAATGTTTAAGGGAATCATTCTTAAAGATTACAAGTTCCAATTAGAGGGGATTCCAATCGATGGAAATAACTGTGTAAGGGACAACAAGAGGAATATCCTTATTGTGGCACCCTTCATAAATTGTACTCTTGATATTTTCTCTATTCAGAGAACCTTAAAAACCAAATTTCAAATGATTGGATTGGTGGAATCATGCTTCCTTACCAATGTGTGTGGACCTCATTCTACTATTAAAAATATTATCTTCTTGAGATATCTCGAAGCTACCTACTAGGTTATAAGAGACTACTATTTGATAGTAGTGGGGGTATTTCCACATGATCAAGTCTCTTGAAGAAAAATGAGGAGGAATTCACTGCCTTGACATAACTTCAAAATGCTTCAAGGAAACAATCCCGAAATTAAACATGATTGATTTGGAAACCTAAAATGGTATGCACACCTCGAATAATAAAATAGGTGACATCCACCAGGTAGCTTTGAGACTAGATCACTTTCTCATTTGAAAATCCTTTATGCTTACTATCCTCAGTTTGGATGCGATGATCTTACCAAGCATGGAATTATATTACTAGCCAATCAACTTAGATCTTGATTGGAAATCTGAAGAACCAACAATTGTTTTTTGAATTATTCTAGATTGACCATCCATATTTTCAATAAAATGTGGCTAAATGGTGGATGGAGGCTCCCGTTGACAAAAATATAGTGATGTACTACTTCCAACAACACCTCAATTTATTAAGTCTCTCCTTTGGTAGTGGAATAAGGAATAGTTTGGGGAAATTTTTAAAGCCTATAGAGAATTGGTGGAAAAAATGGAACATGTCCAATAACAAATGATGCTCGAAGGAAGGACTTAAACACTCATCAATTAGGAGGTCCAAATTCAAAATCAAATTGAGGAACATAATAAGAAAGAGGATATATTGTGGAAACAAAAATTCCAGGTGTGTTGGTTGAAGGAGGGAGAGAAGAACACCAAATTCTTTCATCGCTCTATGATTCAACATCAACACCACAACACAATTTCCACTATCAGAGAAAACCAAGGTAATAAGCTCATAGACCATGGTCATATTCATAAAGAAATACAAAATTATTATCAATCTCTTCTTTCAGAACCCAAAGGATTACAAAACAACAATTCAAGAAATTACAAAGAAAATCCCCCGCCTGGTTACACAAGAATAGAATGTAGATTTACTCTGAAAAATTACACTTTCAAAAGTACAAAAAGATGTCATGGATATTCCCAAAGGTAAATCCCTAGGGAAAAACAACTTTACGTCTGACTTGTTTTAGGAATGTTGGTCGATAATCTAGTAGGATGTATGGGAATTGGTTTAGAATTCTCGTAGAACTTCCTTGGTCCTTCCATCCCTTAATGCCACCTTTCTTATGTTTTTTCCTCATGTGGATAATGTGAAATACCCCTGTAGGTTTCTAATAATATCACTCTACAATGTAATATACAAAATCATAACAAAAATCATCGCCAATAGGGTAAATCCGCTCCTTCCATGGTTAATATCTTTTGAGAAATTAGGATATGTAGAGGGTCGGTAGATCCTGGACAACATTATCCTATCCAATGAGATGATTCATTCACTGAAAATTACCAATAAATAAGGTATTCTCATAAATATAAACATGTCTAAGGAATTTTATAAACTCAGTTGTAAATACATATGACATGTCCTCCTTACTTTTGGATTCTCAAAGAAATGGACCAATTGGATTCTCTCTCTCTCCTCTAGATATTTATTCTCAACCCTCATCAATGGTTCACTCTCATCCACCATCACCCCTTCTTGAGGCATTAGGAAAGGAGATCCACTCTCCCCTTTCCTTTTTGTTTTAATGGCAAAAGGATTGGGCCATTCTCTTAAAGCAGTATTTGAATCCAACAAAATCAAAGGCCTCAGATTTTATGGAGATGATCTTATTGCTTCTCACCAACAATTCGTGGATGATACTCTTTTAATGGGAGTTCCTATAACTCAAGCAACATATGCCATCAAACGAGATTTATCTGACTTCATGGCCACCTTTAGAACCAATATTGACCATGATAAGTCTCAAGTCTTCTTATTTAATACTTCAATTACTATTCAATTAAATATCTCTTGAATTCTAGGATTTCAGTGGAGGTCCCTTTCTTCCAAATACTTGGGTTCTCCTTTGATTGAAAATTCCCTCCAACATGCCTCACGGGATGACCTTCTTAACAAGTTAGAGAAAAATTTGGCTTCTTGGAATTTTCATTCTCTTAACATCATAAGGCATCTTTTTCTCCTTAAGTATATTCTTCAAGCTATTCCCCTTTATCTATTCTCCACACTGGCTGCACCAAAATTTATTCTTAATGCTATTCAAAATTTGAAAAAATATTTTCTTTCGGGAAGAGATTGCAAAGAGAAGAAATGGGAAATGTGAGCATGGGAGAAACTCTGTTTTCAAAAATTGGAAAGAGGTCTTGGCTTAAGGGACCTGGAAATTATTAGTGTGGATCTGGGGGCCAAAACCTGGTGGTGATGGATCCATAGTCCAGGAGAATTGTGGGGAAAAATACAGAGAAGGAAATATGCATCACACACAACTAAACAAGATCTAATTTGAATGAATGGACTCAATGTTGGTTCTCACCTATCGAATGCATCTTAGAAAAATAAGCATTTAATACAAAACCACTGTTTCTAGGAGGTATATAAGGACTAATTAACTTTATTTTGGGAGGATTCTTGGGAATAGATGTAAAATTTACAAACAAGGGAATATATTTAAACCCTTTGGGACAATATTATGAACCAAAGTAAAACCTCACTCTCTCATTATTGGGTTCCATAACAATAATCCCTCATTGGAAATCCTGGTTACCATGATGATATTGGACTCTTCTTCCTGAAGGATTTGATTGGGAAACTTTTTGGCAAGATAAGACTGCCATGAAAATCAAAATATAGGAAATTATGGACAAACTTAGGTGGGGCTATAGGTATGGCAGAAGCTTTAATCTCCAACAAGCATACAACTTGGCTGACATAACACTCAGATCTTCCCTCTCCATAAATATGGCCTAAAATATGGAAACAAAACGTGTGGCCAAAGTTCTTTCTTTTTATTTGGCTCTTAGTGCATGGGAAAACCCTTACATGGGACAAAATCCTTTGAAGAGGATTCCTGGGCCCTTCTAATTGTCATCTTTGCAAGTTGAATGATGAAAATGAAAATCATCTTCTGAACTCCTATTCCTTTGCAGTGAATTTATGGGACAAGGGCGAAACACTCTTTAGACGAATATATCAAAATAGGCTCATACTAGTGGAAACCCTATCTCATTGGAGACCATATGCTTTCAACCACCCAATTTTAAAAATCGAGCTTGGTAGCTCTTCCCATGATTTTTGGTTTGGGAAATATGTAAGGAAAGGAATAGAAGAATCTTTAACACCCTCTCTCAAGAAATGGACTATATCTAGAATAGGATTAAGAAAAAAATTAAGGAAACAATTTTGATCTCCCTCTCTATAGAGAAGGATTGGAAAATAAATGATCAAGAGGTAATCATTCTGAAGGCACCTGAGCTTAGTCCCTCAAGTGTTCTCCAACCAATTCGAGCAACGCCCCCTCATAGAACAATTTCAGACAAATGGGAGACCCCCCTCTAGAGTTCATTAAACTCAACTTTTATGGGGCCCCCAAAGGCAACATGGGACTAGTTGTATTTGGAGGTGTATTCATGGATGATCAAGGATAAATTATTAGGATCTAAGTCGGATTCCTAGGAATAAATAACAACAATGCAATGGAGATGTATGCTCTGGAATTTGGTCTTCATATGGTTGTTCGAAGGGAATTCACGACTAATTTTCCAAATGATAAAGAAGTTGCAACAGGGCTCTCTCATCAAAAAAATCTTAGGGAGATGGTGCCTTGAAGAAGGATTAGAAAGCATAGAAATTTTTCTTCCCCAGATCCCCTCTCTCATTCCATCTCATCTCAGATGATTTGGAACTAAAATTGTTGATTGGCTTGCTAATGAAGGAATCAAGTGTGAACAATAGACTCAAGATATATCTTGGGATGAAACTACAAAAAAACCTTTGAAGGAGCATTCCCAATTTTTTTTTAAGTGAAATTTCGCTAATTTGGTTTAATTTAATTTTTTTTGAACGAATTTAGGTTAAAATTTTTCATATTTTCATTAAAAATAAAAATATTGTAGGTTAATTTTGTTGATTTTTACATATTAAGAAGTTAATTAGATTAATTTTCTTTTCACTTTTAACCATTATCACAAAAACTGCATATAAAGGATCACTGAAAGAATAACATCCACAACATACACAATATTTACCCTGGGAAAACCCTCTAGGGGAAAACCCAACAAACTTCATCAATATAGATTCACCAACCAATAAAAATGCCTCTCTCCAAGAGAGAACTAACAAAGCAGAATCTCCTCCTCTAATCCTTGACTAGGGAAGAGTAGTGCACCACTTAACCAAGAGATACCCAAGAGATAAATGAAGAATTTCCACAACATCACCTCCTAGCTGCAATAACACCTCCCTATGAGACTTGCACACTTTCTCTTCTCAACTGCAGAGCTAGTGTGTGTGTACAAATGAGGCACTAGCCTCCTTTATAAATAGTAGTCTAGCCAACCTAAAATTAGGTCTGGGCCGACCTGTCACTTTACTCTTTTATTTTTAATTTTACTTGTCAAGGCACAATAGGGATGACTTTTACAATGGAACAATAGGGACATCTTAACAAATATAATATAATAATATTCTTTAGGGTTTTGTCTTGGTCAAGTACAATAAGGATATCTTCCAAAGATAATCAATCTTCAACACTCCCTCTTAGAAAGGAAGGTATTCTTCTCGTCATGACCATCATCATTGTTTCTACGCTTTTGCATATTTGGTCATTGTCTTGTTGTCAATCAAAGATCTATATATCATAGGAAGTTCTACATTTTCATTGGAGTAACATACTAGCCTATGTTGGAGTAACATACCAATCTTCACTGGGGTTAACATACCAACCTACATTGGATTAACATACCAACCTAAGATGGGGTAGCATACCAGCCTGCATTTGAGCAACATACCAACTTGTGTTGGGGTAGAATACCATCTTGCATTGGAGTACCAACTTGCGTTGGGGTAGCATACCAACTTACGTTAGAGTACCAACCTGTGTTGGGGTAGCATACCAACCTGCGTTGGAGTACCAACCTACACTGGGGTAGCGTACCAACTTGCGTTGGAGTACCAACTTGTGATGGGGTAGCATACTAGCTTGCGTTGGAGTACCAACTTGTGTTGGGGTAGTGTACAAACCTGTGTTGGAGTAACAATCTGCGTTGGGGTATCATACCATCCTGCGTTGGAGTACCAACCTATGCTGGAGTAGCTCCCTCTACTTGGATATCATCACTTCCCTCTATTGGGGAACACATTAGAACACATCACTTCTTACTACTGGGAAACACATCACTTCTTGCTACTGGTGAACACATCACTCCCTCTCATGAGGGAAAATACTTCTAGACCACACCAATCTTGTCTCTAAAGTATTCAAACTTCACTCTTGATAGAGGCTTAGTCAACACGCCTGCTACCTTCTCATTGGTAGGAACACACTGGATATTTACTGCCACCTTATGTATCATCTCTCGGATATAATGGAAGTTGATATCGATATGCTTGGAATTTTCATGACATATTGGGTTCAGTGATAAATTTATGCAACTCTGTTTGTCATAATAGATACATGTTTCCTCCAACTTGAGATCAAACAATTATGCATAAAATTTCGAAGCCATACTACTTCGTCACATGCTGATCATGATGCCAAATACTATGCCTCTGTGGAACTAAATTCCATACAATTCTTCTTCACAATGAGTCCCGAGATCATAGATGATCCCATACAAAATCAACATACAGATGTACTTTTTCGGTATGTGACAATGCCTTCCCAATCAAAATCTGTGTAGCCTTGCAATCTTATCTCACGATCTGAGATATATGTGAGTCCATAATTGATTGTACCCTTTAGGTACCTCATCACATGTTTTGTAATAATCAGGTGAACATTTCTAGGCTATATCATGTATTGACTTAATGTGTTCATCGCAAAACATATATATGTCCTCGTGTTCTTCAAAATATATCAACGAACCAAATTTTCACATCACATTGTACCAAACTGGTACACTTGCTTAGCTGCAACTCAATCTGCACAATCATGTGATAGCTCTATGTGATTTCTGCAAAGCACTACCTATTTCACTGACTGAGAGTATTTTCTCTACTCTCTCTGCAACTGTTCCTTCTGGAACTGGGACTTTGCACTTGTAGCTTCTCTTTATGAAGCTGAGAATGACTACTGCATTCTCACTGTAGCTGTTGAACTATGAGAGTATCTCCTCTATTCTATCACAACAAAAAATTCATATGAAACTAAGATTGGATCAATAACTGATACTGAGGGTATATTATCCTCTTTCTCTAGAGGTAACTCAATCTTCTATTGTAGTCATGTCTCTATGGCCCGACTCATGTATTGCACCAACTGGCACTAGAGATAACTCAATCTCGAATACAAGGATTGTCATACCTTCTCCCTCTGAATCTCATACTATGTCGACTTCTTTTAATGAATCATGTTTGTTCTATATATATATACTTCTTCTGATTACTGGAGAAAGTGTCTCGTCATAGTCTTCTCCCTCTTGCTGGGATAATCCTCTGGACACAAATCAAGCTTTGTACATATCTATGAATGGTCCTGGGGAGGATTCTCCTCCTTACTGGATCATGAGGGACAAATCCCTTTGAAATATAGCTCCTTCTAATATGGAACTTGGTGGGGATACCTACCTCACCATTGGTGGAGCCATATGCTCCTCATGATATGGCTCGTCAATGCTATATGGCCTTGCATCCTGCAAAGTGTCACATCAACATACTGGTCTCTTCCTGGTTATTGCAATGATTCTGGGTAGGCCCTTCTGGCTCTACTAAATTTTCCTGATGATCTGAAGAGTGATAAAATGCATTAGAGGAATTTGTTATGTCATATTTTGAGCCTTCTGCTCCTTATGATCTGTCTCCATATGAGATGTTTTGTATCTAGCAAAAGTAACTTCTTATTATTCTTCGGTACATGGATTTATATGGTCATGTATACAACTTGGATAGTCTGCTCCATGTATCATCTAATATGTTTCCTCCTACAACCGTCACTATATCTCCCTTAGGGTTATCACCTATGACCTGCCCAGAACAAGAACCACAAGGGATAAACAATAGACAAGAATAATACTCCTTATAATAATAATAATAAAAATAGCGAGAACAATCATCATAGTAGGTCCTTCAGAGCTATCACTTGTGACCTTCCTGAAACAAGGGTCAAAAGTAAGAAATACAATAATAAGAAATTAGAGCAACACTCTTCTAGTGTTGTGATCAATCATTCCTCCATGGTAACCTGGAAACAAAACAAGAAGTTTGTCCTAGAGGATATGTTAGTTATATCTAGTAAATGATTACAATAAGCATTTATCTCAATAGTTATCACATGCTATCAAGTATTCGATAACAAATTTTTTCAAAGATTGCTATCACAGCTATAGTGTTTACTTGTAATGTTGAAGTTATCAAACTTGATATGTGAAAATTTGAATCTTATCAACCTGATCAATCAAACCTGGAACCTGGAGTCTTGTCCTAAAGAATGAGTGTTGTTGCTTTTATTTCGAGTTTCCTTCACTCAATATGATAAGTATTCTCTTGAACCTATCCTCTATACTACGATAATATGTTTTCTTGACATAAATCTGAGTTAGAGAATAAACTCTATAATCTCAACCTTAATCAATCTAATACTTTGAATTTAAATTTTACCATTAGTATGATAGTCATAACTTCAATATATCACAATACAACCTAGATGTTCATAAGATCAAAATAATGCCATAGAAAATAGAGGCATGTCAAAATAATCAAACCTAGGGTGCATTGTTCCTCTAAATGTGATGGATATGAGATCCTTCTGGAACTACAATTTTTTTTTGGACAAAAGATCCCTTCTCCGGAAAATACCCTTAAGATAATGATATAGTTTAAATATATGTAAGTACATACCTCTGATAGTATTGGCATGTAGTAGAACCATCCGACAACAACAACAAGAAATTAAAGGTAGCTAGAGATTTAAAGGTAGATGGAGATTTTCTAGGGTAAGGCGCACTAGGATAATAAAAAATTAGTCCCAACACTTCACACATACTTTCATTGCAATTGGTGATGGTACTGCAACTGGAACTAACACATCAACTATCATGAAGGAACTGGAACTAGAATTGCAAATGATACTGCAAATGAAACTGGTACTGCAATTGCAACTGGTATTGCAACTGCAACTGCAATGACAACTACAACTAGTACTGCAAACTTAGGGTTTTATGAGGAAACCCTAATTTCTCAAACTTCAAATTTCAAAATTCTGATCCAAGGACTAGGTTCGCCTCCTAAGGAGATCTCCTAAATGGTATTACTTTTCCCAAATTCCTCCAACAAGGTGTATGATGTCACCTTTTAGGGTTTATGCAAAAACCCTAGTATGCAGAAACCCTAATTTTTGAAATTTACCCAAAACTAAAAATCATTCTAGGAAAAGGTGCGCTAGGGTTAGGAGAGTCTTTCTATTCCCTAAGCTTCTTCAATGAGTTCTTCTATGCTATTAAAAATGCCTTATTTCAGGCCCACTATGAAACCATGTTGATTTTTACGTATTAAGCATTTAATTAGATTCAAGCTCTTTTTAATTTTAACCATTAGCACAATCACTGCATATAAAAGATCATTGAAAGAATAACATCCACAACATACACAAGGTTTACCCTGGAAAAATCCTCTAGGGGAAAACCCCATCAAACTTCCTCAATATAGATTCACCAAACAAGAACAATGCCTCTCTCCAAGAGAGAACTAACAAAGCAGGTGATCCTCCTCTAACCCTCTTAATGACTTTCTCTGGTTCTATATCTTGTTGCCATGGCTACTGGGGGTGTCTCCTCTTTCCTATTTCTTGTTCCCAATAAGGGGAAAGGCCTCTACCACTCTATATTGGGAAACATACACCTCTAGCTGCCTGTGCATAAATCAATATTGCAAAGGCCGAAGATAGGGTGGAAAGGAGTTGCATTCCTGATAATGACATTGAAGAAAAGTGGGGCATTGGGTCCCAGATACAGGCAACACCAGAAGAAAAAACTCCAAGTATCTGCAAATGGTGGGTGTGTATTGAAAAATCAATATTGTCATGGGGAAAGTTCTTGTTGAAAGAAGTGAAGCTCAACAAGAAATTCTTCTTTGCTTGGATTCTCTTCAATTGCAAGTCAAAAATTTGTATCACAAGGTCTTTGTCACATTGTTGGGGATCCTGATTGAGTTGCATAAGCTCAACATCCTCATTTCTGTGTGACACCGACGCCTTTCGTTCAATGGCAAGGCCAAACCGAATTACTTGACCCGGGCTATGCCTAACACTTAGTCTCGTTTCCTTAATTAACTTATGTTTGCAAGTATTATACTTAGTTATATTTAACAATAGTAAAAGAAGCATTCATACAAGTACAGAAAAAAACTATTTGTGGGCGGCCAAACCAATCTAACACCCAAAATATGATATAAAATAGAAGTGTGTCGAGCTCAACGCATGCCACACAAAGAAAGTCAGCAATGTGGAGCTTTCGTTACAATATCCTGTTGCGAAAACTACAACTCTTCCTCGACGAGTTAGCCAATGCATTCCCTTCCTCCACAACCACAACTATAAGAATTGTGCGGAAATCTCATCACCTTGCTTCATAGCTAAATCAAAACTATCTTTCCTTAGACCAACCAACCTGTGATTCCCGAACTTAGCCAAATCTCATATTTCCTCCTTGTAACTGAAATTCTTTGATCTAGAAAACATGCCCTGACCAAGTGATCTCTTGCCTCCTGCTTCCTTGCCAAATGACTTTCCTTGCTTGGTTATATAGGACGCCCAACAAACACATCCTCCCTCTTCTCCACAACTCCATGTCCACATTTGTGAAGCCGATGTGCGATGTGGGCACACGTTTCCATCGAACGTGCCCCTCCAACTCCGACCGACTTCTCTCTTCGTGAAACCGACATCTTCTGTGGGTGCATGCCCATTCGATGTGCTCCACCCACACTTATCCTACTTCTTCAATTTTGCATCGCGGGCACCCAAGACAATACTCCGTTGCATCTTTGGTCTGTTTCTTGCTGGCATTCACAACATTCTTTGTTTGTTGGCAACTTCCCTTGGCACACACTCAAGGAGTGGAGCGCCACCAACTTCATTTGGTTGGCTCCCCCTTGGTTCGCCCAAGGCATCCAAGTTACTCTTTCACACATCTAGCCAGTTGGGCACTCTTTTTGCCAATGCACCTGTCCATCCAACCATCTATCTTCGGTGAGGGAGCCCATGTACAAAACCATCTATATTCAACAATAGTAAAAGAAGCATTCATACAAGTACAAAAAAAAACTATTTGTGGGTGGCCAAACTGACCTAACACCAAAAATATGATATAAAACATAAGTGTGCCAAGATCAACTTGTGCCACACAAAGAAAGTCTACAATGGGGATATTTTGTTACAATAGTCTATTGCGAAAACTCCAACTCTTCCTCGACGAGTTAGCCAATGCACTCCCTTCCTCCGCAACAACAACTAGAAGACTTGTGCAAAACTCTCATCACCTTGCTTCACAACTATCTTCCCTCAGACCAACTAACCTGTGATTCCTAGACTTAGCCAAATCTCATATTGCCTCCTTGTAACCAAAATCCTTTGATCTAGCAAACACGCCCTGACCAAGTGATCTATTGCCTCCTGCTTCCTTTCCAAATGACTTGCCTTGCTCGGTTATATATGATGCCCAGCGGATGCATCCTCCCTCTTCTTCGCAACACCATGTCCACATTTGCGAAGCTGACGTATGATGTGGGCACATGTTTCCATTGAATGCACCCCTCCAACTCTGGTCAACTTCCTTCTTCGCTAAACCAACATCTTCCATGGGTGCATGCCCATTTGACACGTTCCACCCACACTTAGCCGAATTCTTCAATTTCGCATCGCATGCGCCTAAGCCAATACTCCATCGCATCTTCAGTCAATTTCTTACTGGTATTCACAATGCTCTTCCTTTGTTGTAAAATTCCCTTGGCAAGCGCTCAAGGAGTGGAGCATCACCAACTACATTTGGTTGGCTCCCCCTTGGCTCTCCCAAGGCATCCAAGTTACTCTTTTTCACATCTGGCCGGTTGGGTTCTCTTGCTGCCAACACACCTATCCATCCAACCATCTATCTTCGATGAGGGCACCCATGTCCACCACAGGGCACCCAACTTTCTTTCCCTTCAGTTTCTTCACTAAGGGCACCCATGATCACCATGGGGTGCCCACTTGCTCGCAACCTTCAACAAGTATCCGCACACAACTCTTTTCGCAAGTCATGGGCGTGCAAAGTCATCTTTGGCATGACAACACGCCCAAAGACTCCCATTTCATCTATAAAATGACGGTGTGCCCTCCATCTCGCCCAGTTTGTCCATCTCGTCAGATGGAAGGAGTGCACGCGCTTAGGTCCACTCCTAAGACGTTACAGTCTCCCTACTAGTAGATAAGACAGTCAGCTTGGAGTTTGCAACCTATGAGAATAATGATGGAAGTCCAGAAGAGGTAGTAGTTGACACCCCATCTACTTGATATGCATGGTTTTATATATGTTTTTATTTTTATTTCTGAGCAGTATTGCTCTCAATAATAAGCATAGTACAAGGCTATGTAGCAATTATATCAAAAGTGTCAGTTTTCTTTTGGATAGATACTGGTTTAATTTTGATTGTATAAATCTATGGATAAATGACTTATACTTCTATTGCTAGTCAGGCCTACTGAATGACAAGTCAACAACCAATGTTTATGTTTAATACTTTTCCCAGTTTGATATAAAGTTTACAACTAGTTTATAATAAATAAAAAAAATATTAATTCATGAATTTGAAGTTACATAAAAATATTTAAACTCATATTCATGTTATCTACACAGTCACATAATATATAGATTTGTAATATATACACTAACTTTTCCTAATACACTAACATAATGCATATATTTGCAATGTATAATTGGTTTCACGGAGATAATTCCTTCGAGCGAACATGTTAAACATGCAGTTTCCACCGAATACATCAAATTCAAGCACTTCCCACCACAGGTGACATGTGCACTGAACTTATCAATATCAAACCTAGGTTTTAGTTTTAGTTGCGATGGTATATGACTTGGGATTGTAACACCCTCAATGAAACCATTTTTAATGAATATCTCCATATTTATGGCCTAATAAAGTATATCAGTCCTTCGATTCTTTTGTTAAAATAATTTCACAATATCTATAATAATAATAACAATAATCTATTTTTAAGGTCATGAGACACCAAATTGGTGTATGAGACCCCCTTTTTTGTGGGACAAGGGACCCCCTCCACCCAACGATTTGACTCGTAAAGTCTATGGAGGTATACATACCCTACCCCCCTTTGGATTTTAACTTGTGACCTCTTAGGAGGAAATACGTCTTGATTTCACAATATAGATCTCAATGTGTTGATTTTGAATATATAGTTTTTTAATTGTTTTTTAAATATATTTTATATTTATATATTATATTTTTAATAATATAAAATATGTTATTACAAATTTATTCAAATTATTTATCATAAAAATTAAAAAATATGTTTTTTTTTTGTGAAAATAACATTAACATTTCTTTATATATTATTTTCAAATTTATATAAAAAATTGGTTTAAAAAAAATTAAAATGGTAGTTTTTTGGATCGCATTTTTACATACACATAAAAATTGTTATTTATAATGATGATGATTAATGTCAACTAAGACCGAATTGTTCTATCGGACCTTAAGAAGATAAATTATTTGGAATTTTATTTGTCCCAAACTCGTATTTATTATCATCATTCTGGTATCTATCCCTAACAATAGTTTTTTAGTTTCTAATTATTTTCTATTTTCCTTCCTTCCTAGCATCCTTTACGTTTTAAACTTCCTTCCTTAATTCAACTTGGTCTTTTGGAATGAGGTCTTCATTTATAAATATTCCCGATCCTTTTAAGCTTGGATATTTGATGAGTATGTCATAGTTATGGTCATTACAACTTAATTTAAGAGAGATCAACCTATCTTTATGTTCAATTATTTTTCCCAACCTCTTTTCTTCTATGATGTAAGTTGTTTCAATTTGTGATTTATTTTTTACTTCTTCTTTTACTATTGCTAGAGTGTCCTCATTTTTCTATTTTTTTATACCAAAAATTATGAGGTTCAAGGCTCTTTTGTTACATTCATGATCCAACTCGATTAACTTATTCATTTCCTCCTTGATGGGTTTCATATCCAATTTATTTTCCAAACTAATTAAGGCCAAGTTGTTAGTTAGTTTTTCTTCAAGCTCTTTAATCATATCTCTCATGTTGATATTTTCTTCGACCTCTCCTTCTTGGGTTGATTGTTTTAGTTTTTCCATTTCTTATATTCTATCCTCCATTTTATGCAACTCAGTCTCGAATCCTAATATTCTATTCTCTATGTATATCTAAATATTGTCTTGTAACAATCTAAATTTGTTATCAAACATTGCCTCTAACTTTCTTGGGAGTTTCGCTTATCTCTCTACTATCCTTTTATCTAATGATTCTATGTGTTCATAAAGACTCTCCAGGGCGACTTTTCTAGGCTTCCCCTTGATAGGTTGAGGTTTTGGAATATGTGGTGAAGTTCTCATATTGAAAATAAAAGAAAATAAGTAAGATAAGGAACTTATAAACCTGATTTATCAATTGTGGGAAACCACCCTTCAAATTTTAAACCTCCTCTCTGTTCCATTCAAATTCATCGCAAGTATACCTTCATTCCAATTCACCATAGGTATCAATATAAACCCTTCACATTCACATCAAAGTATCACCGTAGTTATAAATATCCATTCATATTTACCACATAATAGAAACCCTTCAATGTTCAAATCACCACACACGTTCACTGCATAGTATACATATCCTTTCAAATTCATTATATGACCGCATAGTATGAATCTCATTTCAAATTCACCATAGATATAAATCCCAGTTAGATTTACTACATAGTAGAAACCCTTCATCGTTCAAATTCACCACAGGTATAACGTTCTCCGTTCATATTAGAAACCTTTCACCATTCAAATTCATGTTCAAATAAACTTCTGAAATTCATCATAGAGTATCTCCTTTCAAATTCGTAATTAAAAAATATCATAAAAAATAAAAATAATTGTTCAACAATCTTTGAGAGTATTCACATTAAATATCTTAAAAGAAATCGAAGTTAGAAAAAATGGATATAGAAATGGGGGTCCCAATTTTGTCAGTACTTAAAAGATGCGTGGAATGATGATGAATAACTTTTAAAGAAAATTAAATAACTAAGATAAAAATATCAATTAAATTTGAAAAAACAAATACCATATCAAAGTTAATTCAAATTGACAAGTTTTGTTTTCTTATACCATCATCTAATTCTTCCACGAATTTGTAGATTTAATCATTCATTTTTATAAAATTTCATCATCATAAAAGGAGAAAAATTGAAACACATTAGCATGCTTTTACCCACAAATAAAATACATCAATACTCATCATAATTTCCATTTTTTTATAAGGTACATACATATAATAAAAAAAGGTTCATATATATAAGAATAATATCTAATACAAATAAACACACCAAGATGAAAACACTAAAATGACATCTACATAGAGCTATACTAAGAAAACAATACAAATGTAAATCATATGGAACCACTAACCCTATGTACAATGTCCACTGTACTAGACACCCCATCACCCCTATGACCATCACCATTGCCATAATCACTTGCACCAAGCCCCTCATCACCCACACCAATTTCAACATTAAAATAACTCATAAAAATAGTTTTTAGTGTAGTCAATTACAATTAAAATTTTAAATATAGTTAGATAATTTTTCTAAGTACACAATTTATGAGCTCCCAATATTTTCAAATTTTAACTAGATGGATCAAGTCACTTGGATTGAGTTGATGGTAAACTGTGTGTATGGGATCCAATTGTAAGTAGATGGAATTTGAGTCTACACATTATACCCTAGGATCATCGATGGACCCTCATTAGGATTCCAAAGAAGTGTTTCATCCCACTCATGGGCCCACACCACTAGAGCATCGATAGCCCCCTACCTAGACCTTTGTGTGATGATATTACACATAAAAACTCAAATTAATAAATAAATACTATAATCATTATTTCAAAAATTGATATATAAATTAGATTTTGTTGAATCAATTCATAAATTATACCTCATCGATTGGGCGCTAAAGCTAAGTCCTTATCTTTGTAGTGAGTATATATGGAAATTTGGACTTAGCTATGGGTTCATGCTTAGGTGTGGGTGGAGGACCATCGACAACACCTTTTCCTTTACCCTATATAATTTGAATGAGATACATGAAGAAAGTTAGTATGAAATAAAAAAATATATATAAATATATGTACTTAGCACATACATTTAATTTATATCAAGTGAAACTTATAGAATTCAACCATATACTAATTGGGTATCCTACATCTACCATATGTGGACGAGAAACCAATCGCTCACTAGCTTAGACTTCATCCAATAATGCTAACATCTACATCACATAAAAAGAAAATAATATTACTTAATGTGTTGATACTACATGCATTACAAGTATCAATTAATGAATAATAGAGATAATTTAAGAATATGTAATTGTACAAAACTATACCTTACTTTTATAAACTAGCCTACATCTCTTGTGCAACTCAAAATATGCATCCAAACCATTGATAGAATACTACAAAAAAAACCCTTGGGATAACAAATCAAGTATACTATTGGCCATAAAATGAAAATTAGGCTTTGTATAAATAAGTGGTGGTTTGGATCTCTCCCTATTTAAGAATAAAGCAACTAAAATACTATCGAATGAAGTGTGCACAATGTCTACCATCATATCCCTCACATTGAATCCAAGATGCGATAAGTTGACTAACTCTTGGGGGAAAAAATACTCTTGCTAGACAATGGTACTACTCTAGTAGGAGATAGTATGATAGTAGGGTCTCAATGAGCTTCAGGATGGTCATAACTATGTCCCTTACCAGGAATATAAAAACATGATGGTGTGCTAGTATATTTAGGGTGCATGTGAAAAAAAACTTAACATAGATATAAGTCACAAAGTACAATGCAACCTCATCATGGTGGGGGAACTTTCCCTACACTCTAATAAATCTATCACAAATATGACGTGTTGTAACCTCAAGCTTAAAATATCAGAGCCCAATCGATCTCAAATGGTCTACCCCTCACAACACGCCCTCTCGTTGTGGTTTTCACCACCTCCCAATTTTATGTCCCCAACACCTCAAACCTCCTCATCATGATGACACTCTGATAAAGGGAACTATGTGGTCCCATCCTGAGATAGATATCCACTAACTGATCCACACTCTCTAGCATCATCAACACATATTGTCGAGTGACACTATTACGAGGAATGACTAAGATCTCTCTACCCAATCATTTTTGTTGCACATATATCTTCTTAAGGGTCTGTCACCTTAGTCTACCATGGATGGGGAGATGAAAAATGATCCTATCCACTAAGGGACATCTGCAAGTTAGATGAAAAACATATATACATTAAAATCAATATTTTCTTTTGAATTCAATATTTCAAAATTAAAGATATCCATAATTGCACAAGAATTGAATCTACATTTAATACATGAGTCTTGGAACTCCTTGATATCCTTTGATGATGCATGCATACTCTAGGATAGGATATGGGAATTGCCTCTTTGACGACCATTACTATGAATACCTGAGGTTTTTTTCACCTCGTGGTTGGATGGTGGGGTCCCTGTGAAAGTGAAAAAAATATTACTCATGTTGGAAATAAAAATATTTGTAAGACATACATGTCCTCTCAATTTAGATGAGGTACAACTCTAATTTGTATGGGAGGAGGATATCGAGAGTATCAATATCTTTGTCTCTTGCAAAGAGAAGACCCTCACTCTGGACAATGATCTGCATCAAATAACCAAGAAAAAATAGATAAAGCTAAAATATTTAGCCAAAGAAGTAACTAAGTTGCCATATCACAAATCAAAAATAGCATGTGGGTTATCAAATAAGGGTTTTAAATGTTAAGTGTTATAGTGGCTAAGGTCCATAAGGTTTAAGCATTAGGTAAAAATACTACAAAATTGTCAAGTGGGAAGAGATTGAAGTTGTCACCACTTAGCGTTTATGAGATGATTTGCAAGCGCAAATTGGCAAGCCTGCATGTGCACATGATAGGAGTGAGGAGAAAAAATGAATTTGGGGTTTCCCTCTTCCATGAGGTAAGTGGCATGGAAGACAAGCCAAAACAAACCACAAGGCAAGAAGATCAAACACTAAATGAAACACAAGGGAAACTCCATGCATAATGAGAAGAGGGAGATAGAGGCAACAAAACCATAAGCGAGTTCTTGAAAAAAGGACAACAAAATTGATAGATAAGGAGAGGTCTTAGTCATCACTCAACATTTTTGAGATAAATTACAATCCCAAATTGGAAAGACTATCCATGCACAAGGAAGAAGTGGGGATACCTTGAATGAACTTGGGGTTTATCACCTACCAAAAATATTGGCTTGCCAAGACAAGACACACAGAAATAAGACCAAACCCTAAATGAAACACAAGGAAAACCCCATGCAGAATGAGAAGAGGAAGACAGAGGCACACAACAAGGAAGATGCAATGAAACTAGAAGGGAGTGCTTCATAAAAAGACAATAAAATTGAAAAATAAGGATAGATATTGGTCTCCACTAAAGAATTTTTTTATGACTTGCAAGCCCACCCATGCACAAGGAATAAGTGAGGAGACTTTGCATGAATTTGGGGTTTCCCACTTCCATGAGATGAGTGGCATGGAATATTTAATATTCGCTATCCTTAAAACTACAAAAAATATGAGGTTTCCAAGACAAGACACAAGGCAAGAAGACCAAACACTAAAGAAAACACTAGGTGAATCCCATGTGGAATGAGAAGAGTAATATGGAGGAAAACAACGAGGCAAACACAACAAAACACAAGTGGGTGCTTGGTAAAAAGACAACAAATTTTTCAAATACGGAGAGGTCCATAAATTCATTATTAGAGGTTGAAAACTAGGTATTTAGTTCATAACTAATGTTAGTTTGGGATTTAACCAATGAACAAGGCCCTAGAACAAAAAACACTCCATACAAATTGAATATTTGGCCTACAGGAGGAATATGTGCTTGATTTTGAGGACTAGGCATGGTAATGACGTGTCTCATGGTATAAGCTATGGTTTAGGGCTAAAAACCAATGATATAGGTCCTAATTAATTCTTTTAGGGATCATAGGCCATGCATGGGGTCCTAAAGCATGATATAAGACATACAAAATCAATTTTTGGCCTATAAGAGCATTATACATACCCAGTTTCAAGGATTGGGGACAAAAATAATAGGTTTTTGTGGCCCAAGCCATGGTTCAGGGCTGGAAACTAGGCATGTAATCCATGTAACCAATGATTTTAGGGCTCATAAGCCATGCTCAATTCCATAAACCACAACATAGGTCCCCATGAAGGAATATTTTATCTTCAAGAGGAATATGGTGATGATTTTGAGGATTTGGCATAATCGAGATGAGTCTCATGGCCCAAGCCATGGTTTATGGATATAAATAATAGAGTTAAGCCCTAACTAATGTGTTTATGGATCAAATATTATGCACAAGGACTAAGAGAATTGCATAGTTCTTGGAGAAGGAATTTTTGGTATATGAGAGAAATATAAGCTTGATATTGCAAATTAAGCATAATAAGGATGGGCATCTGACCCATGTCATGGTTCAAGGAAAAAAAAATATAGATCATGTTTTGAGAAGTAACAACATAATAAGGATGGGCCTCGTGGCCATGCCATGGTTTAAGGAAAAAAAAATATGAACCATGTTTTAAGAAGTAACATGCTTACATTTTTTAGACATTCCAACTCTATATGTTGAGCAATGTGGCTCATTTGGTTTTTAATTTTGTGTTAAAAATATTGATTGTTCACACTAAAAAAACTAGGTTATATTTTTTCCAATTCTTATACATAAATACATACATCTCTATATATAAGATAAGATGATGAACATTTTTTTAATTTTATTTTAATAACGTATTATTACAAATAGTGCTCTACACACTACAAAAGAGGTTATTTTAAGACTAAGATCTTTACATTTATTACAAAATTTAAGGAGTGATATATATATATATATATATATATATATATATATATATATATATATATTTATATATTTATTTATTTCTATACACTCTACAAAATGTTTTTTTAATATAAAGATATATATATATATATAAATATATATATATATATATATATATATATATATATATATATATATATATATAAAAAAGTCTTCATAAAATTTTGGAAGAATTAATGTTTTGGTGTGTTACACAGTGCACATTTTATGGAAATACACCATTTTTTAAAGCTAAAAAGAAAGCTAAAAAGATTAGATAATTTTATTATATTTACATAAAGATACATATAGGTACAAGGTGGTTTTCCTTAGGTGGAAAGGAGACCCAAATTCTTTGTTAAAATCACAGTGTTTTCATATTAATCTCCACAGAGTATTAGAGAAAAACAAATATACAACTAGATTTCTTGATCTTAAGGCCTATGTCTATATACAAAACTAACTAAGAACCATTAATTGTTTCCTATAATGAAGACTGAAAGCTAGATTAACAAAAAAACTATAGAGATCTTCCAAGTTAACATAAACAAAAGACTAGTTGAATCGGCTCTTCCTTCTTCCTTTGTAGGGTGGACCTTGCTTGGGTGCAAGTGAGCCTCTCGTGCAGGATTAACAACATCCTTCAATACTACGTCAATATATATGGGGAAATTGATCAATCTTGGAGGACTAGGAAGAATAATATTGTGCTCCTTCATCTCGCTTCTGAGAAGCCGAGGTAACCCTAAAACTGATGCCATGTTGTGACCAACAAAACAATTCAAACTTCACCTCAAGGATGTGTATGGCATCCCCATCACCTTTGAGAGTGTTCCTATATCCCTTCCTCTACTGCTTATCATGCGCGCCATCATAGATACACCCCTAGTACCAACCTTCACTATATCCCTTCCTCTGCTGCTTATCGTATGCACCATCATGGATACACCCCAAGTACCAACCTTCACATAAGAGCCATAACCACCACCATGGCTCCACTTCCCTTATAGAGACTTCAACATCACCAAAAATGAATGCAGATTACTATCGCTTAACCCTTCCATTTTGTTTGCATGCTTCTTCATTATTCCCTCGACTCTACACCACCTTCCAAACATCATGTCCTTCATCTAAAACAAACAACATACTCACCACCTGCCCCTGTATCCTATCACATCCATTACGGTCTTCATCTATCACGTCGAGCTCAGTCTAGCCATGTGGGATAGGTCTATCCCACTTACATATACCCCATCCGGGTAATGGAAATACACAATTATTTACGTACTAAATTCTTATATTTTATCATTATTAAAAAACTATTTTTTAATACATATTATATATTTTAAAATTATTTTATGACTTGAGCGATTAAAAAAAATACCTTATAATTTCATACTATCCAAAATCCAATTATAAAGATACCATCGTTAATTTTACCCATCTTGAAAATCTTCTCTATCAAGGCTATCCAATGCCACTATGATAAGAAAATCTGACTTATACCTCTATTATGCACTAATCGATGGCTTTATAAAAGAAATTAAAAGAAGAAATTAATTAAATCTATCTATTAAAATTGTGAATATCATTTAGAAAACAATTAAATAGAAAACACAAAAGCAAGTGTATATTGCTTTGAATCCATTGATAATGGGTCATGAACATAAGGTGCTCTTATGTGTCAAACCTTAAAGAGTAATCGAGGGTACATTATTTTAGGCTTTGATTATCGTTATTTTTTATGTACAAAATGTGAAGTTTTAATTTTTTTTTCTTATGGAGATGTGGGTGAAGCAGATATTATTTATTTAGTTTAAATGAAGAAATCTGGATATGATTATTTAATTAAAAAAATATGTTCAAATTGAAAAAAAGAGGGAGAGAAAATTTGTATAAGTTAAATTGGTTTAAATATTAAATTTTGATATATATATTTGTTCGTGTAAATTGGTATTTTATAGTTTAGTATAGAGAAATGAGGTAATATATTAAAACAATAATAAATACTAAAATAACAATACATAATATTTTACTTTATTATATCATTTAGGTAGAGAGTTGGGGGTGGGGTGAGATGGGGTATGATCCAAGTAAAACATATTATGTTTTACTCAATATTTTTCTCATCTCTACCTAATATATTTATATGTTTTATTCAATATTTCTCCTCATCTTCATTCAATATATTTATGTATATGCAATTGTCAATTGGATTTAGATTAGATGTTTGGGAGGAATGATTCTTATCCTCCCACCTATGTTTGATATATTATTGTAATGGATTTGAGCCTTGTTGTTAACCAAGAGGCCTTGTACCCTAAAGATTCTAATATTCATTGGATTATCATCCCTTCCAAAAAGTACATAGGGTTTTCCAAACTTTGTAACGTGAAATGGCTTTGAACCTTGTTGTTAACCAATGAACCTTGAGACCTTGTACCCTAAAGATTTACTAGATTATCATCCTTTCCAAAAAGTACTTAGTACTTAGGGTTTTTCAAACTTTGTAACTTGAAAAAAATATATGCAAATTGCTCTTTAAAAGATAAAGAGTAACCCAAAAAGGAGATTCCTTTTTGCAAATGAATCTAATCATACAAATGATGAGATAATATTTATCAGAAAAAAACCTTAAACTTTAAATCAAGACGTGGATAGTTCATGATTCATCCAACTAAATTTGTAATATGCATCTCTTTGAACTTTGTTTCGAAATATTGAGTGAGATATGAGGGTGGGGTGGGGAAAATACCCAAGTAAAACATATGATGTTTTACTCAATATTTCCCTCATCTCTACCCAATATATTTATATGTTTTATTCACTATTTCTCTCCATCTCCATTTAATATATTTATGTAGATTGCATTTCCTCAATTGGCTTTAGATTAGGTGGTTAGGAGGAATGCTTGTTATCCTCCCCACCTACGTTCAAGTGACATAGTGAGTTCTTAACCAATATATTATTGTAATGACTTTGAGCCTCCTTGTTGATCGACCTTGTACCCTAAAGATTCTCAAGTATATTATTGTAATAGCTTTGAGCTTTGTTGTTAACCAACCTACCTTATACCCTAAAAATTATAAGATTTACTGGATTATTGTCCTTTTGAAAAATACTTAAGGTTTTCCAAACTTTATATCCTGAAAAAAAAAATGCAAACTCATGTTTTCAAATGAGTCTAATCAAATGATAGTAACCCAAAAAACACCCCCTTGTTTTCAAATGAGTCTAATCATACAAATACGATGAAATCCTCTTTATCAGGTTAAAAAGAAGGCTAAATTTTAGATGAGGAGGTTCATGATTCATCCAACTGCAATCTGCAGATCTTAGAACTTTGTTTAGAACTGCAACTCTTTCAAATATTGATTGAGATATGAGGGTGGGTTAAATATCCAAGTAAAACATATTATGTTTTATTCAATATTTCCCTTATTTCTACTCAATATGTTTTATTTAATATTTTTTTCATCTCATTCAATATATTTGTGTAGACTACAACTTATAATTGGGTTTAGATTAGGTAGTTAGGAGGAATGACTGTTATCCTTTTCATCTAAGTTCAAGACATGGTGAGTTCTTAAACAATATATTCTTGTAATGATTTTGAGCCTTGTTGCTGATAGACCTTGTACCTTAAAGATTCTCAAGTATATTATTGTATTGACTTTAAGCTTTGTTGTCAATCAATAACCCTTATACCCTAAAGATTCTCAAATCAAATTTACTAGATTATCATCCTTTCCAAAAAGTACTTACGGTGGACAAACTACTTATGGTTTTCCAAAATTTGTAACCTGAAAAAAAATAATATGCACACTGCAGATTAAAAGATAAAGAGTAACCCAAAAAGTTCAAATGAGTCTAATCATACAAATATCGGAAAAAAACGCTAAAGTCACACTTGAGGATTTATACATGGACACTTGAACGAAACAGCAGGAGAATCTTGGGCCGGTAGAGTATAGGACCAGCAAATTGACATAGAAAGAAAGAGGGAAGATGCTGCAGGGACGGCACCTTAAAGTCGATGAACGTCGAGAGAATACTTGTCTTTTCATTCATAGAACGCCGAGTAAAATTCGGAGAGCTGAGTAGCTATCATGCTTCATATTTATCCCACATAGGAAGTTCCAAGATGGTAGAATATTGAAGGAAAACAATTTATGCTAATTATAAGGCGAGGAGTCACTTTTTCCTTTTTACTTTCCGTGTTCTCTGTACTTTGCATTCAGTAGCTAGAGTTCTTTTCATGTAAGAAACTCTTGCTCCACAAGATTATTTTCCATTTTTAATAAACATTGTCATATTAGAGATCTCAGATTATGAATTTTCAGTATATATTTTGGGTGGATGCTCTAGAGTTGCTCTCAAGCATTTTCTTTTCCTCAATATATTGTGAGGTCTGTATCAGGGTCAACGTTTTTGGAGGCTTTTTTGACTTATAATTGTTCCATATGAGATAACTATTTTGTTATTTTTTCTTCTTAATATTCCCAACTCTTATATATATATATATCCAGTTTTAGGTATATTTATTATGTTATTATATGTGTTACAACAATGTTTAACCTTTAATATATAAACGTCACTAAAATTATTAATTAATAATATGAATGATAAACAATTTTAATTGTGATATGTTTTTAAGGAAAATAAATTTATAATTATTTAAAAAATATCAAGTTTATTTCAAGTCCATTTGTATTAATATAGGTATTGAGTACAATATTTAAAAACCCCAAAATAGTAACAGACCTATCTAGAAACCATTTATGTCTAGCTAAAGGTTTTATCAACAATACTAACATAACAAAAAGCTATAACACCATCCAACAATGTAACCTAAAATAACCTAGACTAATCATAAGAGTTTGATCTTGAATCAATGATTTATCCATGGGGATATCCCCTTCATGGCAGACTTCAATATCTTCGTGAGCTCCATCGGTTGCCATGCCTATCATATTCTTGTACTTTTCCTTAGTTAGAGGAGTTCTTGTAGAAATTCTTCCCTTCTCATTTTTATTCTAACTATCCTCAATGATATCTTCCAACCCCATATTGTTTTGACCAATGCCTCATACTTTCTGTCTTTCTTGTTTAATCTATGCAGAAAATCCTATTGTTGAATTCCCTTTTCCTCCATGATATAGATATATCATTTTTGTGTATTTTGTCTTCCATCTTTTGAGACCCCTGTTGGTATCTAGCTTATAAATTCAAGTTCCATCTCCTCGATTGGGAACGGATACCTTTTCTCTCTAACTTGAGTTTCAATTCTCTCAACTTCCTCCTTCATTGGGCCTACAAAATGTTGGTGGAAATGTTCTAATGCCTCCATGATTTCTATTTGTGCTCTAGTTGCCTTCTTTTACTTCCCCATTTCATGTTGTCTCCCATAGGAGTGAGGCCAACCTTGTCTAATCTCTCCCTCTCTCCCTTTAGTCCCTCTATTCTTTCTATTTTCCATCTTTATTGTCTAGTTCCTTAGCCTCCAATAGCCAATGCAATTGAACCATAGGTCTACCTTCTAGTGCCAACTAAAGCCATGGTTTATCCAAACTATTGATGTTTCATTTAGCATAGAGATTCTCTCCTCAAGTTTGATATAAATTTTGATAGAGTGCCCCTAAAATGACATTAATATTTCAATAAGAACCCATGTTCAAAGACATAATTCATCATGCAAGTGGCTATATGCCCAAATTATTGGAGGATCTACTAGCAGGATGGGAGAGTCGAACCATTATTTCCCCACATTTCCTCCCCATCCCTTTCCATGCTATCAATAGTACGATGATGGGTCTTTTTTGTTTGTCTTGGAAAACACATGATGACATATGCCCCAAGGCTCCATAACACCCATACGGGAACATTATTGTTCCAATTCCCTTTTTCTAGTACATCGAGTTTTTTTCATAGAAATTAATGATAATGGAGTTGATTTTTTGAAACCCCTAATTTGATTAGTGAGAAAGTGGTTTCAGTTTTTCACTATTATAATGGTTAAATGTTTCTTTTTATCTTTATTGCAATTCAATACTAAAGTACAAGTTTGTTATCTCTCTCTCTCTCTCTCTCTCTATCTCTCTCTATATATATATATATATATGTATGTATGTATGTATGTATGTATGTATGTATGTATGTATGTATGTATATTCATTCCAGGAAAAACCCTGTAGGATCTCTTTTTCTTCCCTAAAATATCCAGATGGATGGAAACTCAATTGCTAGCCACAATAATTGGCCCTCAACTAAAATAAAACTAGCAGATCTCAAGGAAAACCTTGTCTTGATAGAACTAATAGATCTCAAGGCAAACCTCATCTTGAAACGATTTGTTGGAATTGACTGAGTTAACCTAGAAGGGATGAGTCTCATGAGAAAATTTTTGGTTTGAGGAAACATCCTATGGAGTTAGGATCTAGCCAATTATTTTATGGCTCATAAGCCATGATCCCCCTTGACCATGACACAGAGCCTTAAGAAGGAATCTTTTACCTATGACATTGGTGGCCCTGTTTTTCAAGATCTGGAATTATACAGATGGGTCTCATTCTCCAAACCATAGTTTGAGGCAGGGATGATTTTAGGGGATAAATTTCGCTCATGGGCTAATTTTCCATGTTTTTTCCCCAAAAAATATTCGCTATTCTAAAAATGATTCGCCCAAATTCTATAGTATAAAATTGTTTTACCTTAAAAATCACCAAAATTTTATACAAACTATGTAAAATCCTTAGAAATTTGAATATTTTTACAAAAATATCGCCAAACATTTTATAGTTGGCATATGAAGGATTAGTAAGATTCACCAAGGTTTCTACATTTTAAAATAAATTTCCATCCTTAAAATCATCCCTGGTTTGAGGCCAACAACTATGAATTTTGGTCCTAGCCAATATTTTAGGGCTCATAATCCACCCATAGTTCCATGAACCATGACATAATCCATGTAAAATGATTGATATTTGGCATTTGAGAGGAATATGGATGTAATTTTGAATATTAGGAACAATAGAGATGTGCCTCATGGGCTAAGTCATGGTTAATGGTTGAAAACTAATGATTTAGGTTAGGAAACAAATGTTTTTAGGGATCATAGGGCGTGATGAAGGTTCTAGATTATGAAATAATCCCTCAAGAAGGAATATTTGTCCTCTAAGAGGAATATAGACCAATTCCAAGGGTTGGGTGCAATATGTACAGTTCTTGTCAACAAAGCCATGGTTTAAGGAAAAAATAGAAATTTAGAGCCTAATCAATTATTTCAGGGCTTATAGGCCATGCATGGGTCCCATGAACATGACATAATCCATCGAGAAGGGATATTGCACCTATGAGAGAAATGCCTACCTATTTTTTAATATTTGACCCAATAGGGATGGGTCTTATGTATCAAGCCATGTTTTGAGGTTGAAATTAAGGATTTATTCTTTAAGCAATGCTTGTTAGCCTCATAGTCCATGCATACGACTCCATACATAACACATACCATATATAAGGAATATTTAACCTATGATATGAATAAGGTCTCATTTTTGTGGATTGGGTGCATGAAGGATGGGTCTAGTGGCTTAAGCCATGTGCTAGGGTTGAAATCTAAAGCCATGTTTTGAGGTTGAAATTAAGGATTTATTCTTTAAACAATCCTTGTTAGCCTCATAGTCCATGCATACGACTCCATACATAACAAATACCATATATAAGGAATATTTAACCTATGATATGAATAAGGTCTCATTTTTGTGGATTGGGTGCATGAAGGATGGGTCTAGTGGCTTAAGCCATGTGCTAGGGTTGAAAACTAGGAATTTTGACAAGACAACTAATGCTTTTAGGAATATTAACTGATGCATGGGCCCCAAAACATTAACAATATATCAATAAATAATCTTATACTTTGAAAGGAATATGGGGGCAAATTTTAGGATTGAGTACAATAAGGATAAGTCTTGTGGACCACACCATAGTTTAAGGCTAAAAACTAGGGATTTAGGTCCTAAATAATTCTTTTGGGGATAATATGCCATGCATATAGCCCAAGACCATGACATAATATCTAAATATTTATGATTCCTTTGAGATGAATATTGGATCTATTTTGAGCATTGGGAATAATGAGGATGAACAACCATTGTGTAGGGTTGGGGATAAAGAGATAAGTCATATAAATATTTCTTTCAAGGATCCTAGGCTACATGTAGGGCCCTAATCATGACACAAATATTATTTATGGAATATTTATCCTCTAAGAGGAATATGGACCCATTTTCAAGGATTAGATGTAACATAGATAGGTGTCATATCCCAAGTCATTATTTGAGGTTGAAAACTAGGGATTTAGTCCCTAATTTTTTTCTTTAAGATTAAAACTAATCCATAAGGCCTTATATAACAAAATGTTCCATACAAAATAAATATTTGATCTACGAGAGGTATATGTGCTTAATTTTGGGTTTTGGGCATGGTAAAGATGTGTCTCTTGGTATAGGTTGTTGTTGATGATTAAAAGATAAGTATTTAGGCCCTAACTATTTCTTTAGGGATCATAGGCTATGTTTGGGGTCCCAAAGCATGATAAAACCCTATTTTTTTTTTTTTTTTTTTGCTTATCAAGGATTAAATATACTCAATTTTAAGAATTGGGCAAAAGAAAGATAGGTTCTTGTGGCCCAAGCCATGGTTAATGGATGGAAACTAGGCATGCAATCCATGTAACAAATGATTTTAGGGTTCATATGGAATGTTTGATGACATAAACCACAACATAGTTCCCAAAGAAGGAATATTTGACCTTGAAGAGGACTACGATCATGATATTGAGGATTCAAAATAATTGGGATGGGTTCTATGGCCCAAGCCATGGTTTGAGGATAAAAATAATATATTTAATCCCTAAATAATGAGTTTAGGGATCAATAATTACGCACAAGGAATAAGAGCATGACACAGTCCCTGGATGAGGACTTTTTCGCCTATGAGAGAAATATGGGCTTAATATTGAAAATTAAGCTCAATAGGGATGTAATTCATGGTCTAGATCATTCTAATTGAGGAAAAAAATTAGGGATCATGTTTTGAGAAGAAACATGCTCACATTTTGGAGACATTCCAATTCTATGTGTTGACCAATGTGGTTTCTTTGGAGATCTTGATGGTTCACACTACAAAAAACATGTTAAATATTTTTTCCAATTCCATATATATACATGAAAATGATGATGATGATTATTATTATGATTCATTTCCATTAAGACCAACTATATATCTATTGAAGGTATCACTAATGACTATTTGTACGATAGAATCAAGACC
The DNA here is from genome assembly GCA_000966675.3 of Picea glauca. Taxonomy (NCBI): domain Eukaryota; kingdom Viridiplantae; phylum Streptophyta; class Pinopsida; order Pinales; family Pinaceae; genus Picea; species Picea glauca. The sequence goes on from JZKD02S2180328.1 coordinate 206,825, forward strand.
TAAGTAGAAAGTCATTGGCACTAAGACTAAGATCATTATCCATTACCATGTTCATCTTATATGACCATGATGAACCATATGGGGCTAATGTGTTTTGTAGAAAATCAAACTTTGGTGGGGAAATATCACCACCCATTCCCAATATCAGTCTAGCCCATGTCCATAGAAAGGCCAATCGATTAGCAAATCGACTAGATTGAAGGAGCCACTTTGGATATTTGAGAAGTTATGTTTCCATGGGAGTCATTGGATCCTAACGAACTCATAGATGAATGTCTCAAAATCAACAAGAACAACAACATGCCCCTAGATGGTGTTTATTTGGTCTTGTTTATGTGAGGAGTGCTACTTCAAGCCTCATCACTGTGGACTTAGTTGGTAGGCTACAATCAAAGTTATATATAATACTTTTTGTGACATATTAATATAAATATAGCTAGCTTACCAAAACAAAGTAATCTCCCACTTACAAGAATTGAACTTAGGAGAAGAAGATAACAATCATTCCTTCTACCCAAGCTAAACTCAATTGACAAAATGTATTACACAATAAATATTTAAAATGACAAATTATACTTTCTCATCATTAAAAAAAAACTCAAATTTTTATAAACAACATTTTATATTTATAAATTAATTTTAATTTTTAAATTTCTTCCTTTCTTCTTTTATGTGATTTTATAAATCCCAAAATTTTCTTAAATTAAATGAATTTTTCTATAAAAAAATATCAGTAATTTACATCCATCCATTTTGAAAATACTCTTAACAAAATCATCATCCAATAACATGTAAAAATCCCATTATTAATTTACACACTTTATATTAAAAATATTAATCCCATTATTAATTTACACACTTTATATTAAAAATATTCTCAATAACACTCACTCTCTTGTAGTGAGAAAGTTTCACAAAAATCAAATTACTTTAGTTGAAAGAAGTAATTAAWYTTTTTTTAATGTTAAGATAGTCAATCAAAAAAATTATATTAAAAAGCTAAWAAAAAATGCAAATGTATATTCATTTGAATCCCATTGAAGATGSTACATWGGAAAATTAAATAATTCTTGGTGTAAACATTAAATAGTGMTAGAGTGTACATTCATTTGAATCCCATTGAAGATGGAACATAGGAAAATTAAATAATTCTTGGTGTAAACATTAAATAGTGCTAGAGTGTACACTATTTTAAGTTATTTTTATGTATGAAATGTGGAGTTTTGTATTTTTTAATGGATATGCGAGTGAAGTAGATATTATCTAGTTTAGAATGAATAAACCTTAATATGTTTTTTTGGTAAAAATAAATTTTAAAATCAAAGATGCAATAAAAGTTATAAAAAACATTTCATGCATATTTAATTTTTTTTTGGTAAAAATAAATTTTAAAATCAAAGATGCAATAAAAGTTATAAAAAACATTTCATGCATATTTAATTATTCATTTTTTTTAATCTATAACATATTTTAAATTGTATGGTTTATAATTTTGAAAATTTTCTTTAGATAAGAGGTTACATTATATTCATGATAAGAGGTTATATTATAATCGGGACAGTGTAAGCCTAGATGTTATTTGAAAGAACATGAACATGTTGTTGTAGCCTCAATGATGATAGTATGGGATGATAAATTTCTTGCAAATACCATCTTTTGGTCCTAAGATAATGGTGCATGACTAGGTTTTGCAACTCACTAATATAGTTACATAACTAGAACAACTTTATGCTGAAGTAACACACTCACATAGTTATAAGATTAAGATGCTACAACACTGTATACATACATAATAAAAAATGTAAACAACATTAAAAAAAAAGGAAAGGGACAAAATTGAACTCTTTATTGAATAGTATACCAAATTTGGCTTATGGATTGCAATCTAGAGGTCTTAGTCTCTCCATGATTCATCCAATTATAGGATGGAAAGATCAGACTACAAATTGATCTCAAATTCCAAGAGCACAAACTGGTATTCACTCTCCTTTCCTTTCCCTACTAGACGCTCCCACCCCCGCGATGCACTGCACTCCAATTATATAGAAAAGGGGGGCTACAGACAGTCTCTATTAGACATACTCTATTAGATAGGCTTAGTTGGTTGAATAACTGAGGAATTTCTTAGTTACCTTCTACTAAAGGTTGTTTGATATGAAGCCCTACCAACCTAATTCACCAGGTTTATAATTTTCCCTCAACTTATTTATTTCATGTAGAATTCAAACAATATTTGCAATGATTCACATCCACCATTTTTTCCTCTAAAATTCCTAGGGGTAGCATGCAGTTTAATTTATCTTTAACCGCTCTCAATTTCCTCTTACACATTTTGTCTTTTAGCTTCCATAGCAACACATGTATTTGTAGCAAATGGAAAGGAAATCCATGGCCTTTAATTCTATAGCAATCACACACTCTATCCATTTCCAAAGACAATTAAGCTTCATATCACACCTCTTTTGTAGCAATGACGACCTCATTGTTTCTTCCTACTAAGTAAAATAATTGAACAACAAGAAATGTAGATCGAAATAAAATATTTTGATGATGATTACACAAGCCCAATGATGATCTTGCATTAGAAACCCTTGGTAAGGAAACCCGATCATCCATCGCATGTGGACTAAACCATGGACCCATTGAGTAATGTAGGCCATTGAAGGCAATCCAATTCCTCCTTTCCAGTCAATAACACATCTTATGAATTTGTATTCTTCCACTTGACTAAATATTTATAATCATATTGACCTTGGTTCTTCCCACTAACTCTCTTTTCCAATATTTGTTCAATTTATTTAGTTGGCTTGACTAAAATCTATCCTTCCCATTCCTCCATGGTGCCTACTTCACCATCTTATTCTCCTTCATGAAACTCATATAAGTAAGAAAATTTAAATATAGGAGAAATATAAAAGGACTTCAAAAAAACCAACTTGTAGGTGTTATCATAAATTTCTTTAGAATCTTACATGGATCAATTTTCTTGTACTTTATTTTGTTGTTCACACCTATGGGAAATATATCCTTTCTCAAATGCACAATCACTGTATCTCTCTCTTCAAAAACCTTCAACCTCCTATGCAAATATTCCTTCTTTTTATAGCTATCATTACTCTATTGTAGCTTTTTCTTGACTTTCTCATGAATATCATGCATGCTTTTTGCAAAATTGTTTCCATCAACACTTCTTCTATCCTTGAATTTCAAAAATTTAACCAAGACTAAAACACCCTTTGGAGACCTACCATACACTGCCTAAAATGGAAATTTTCCAATGGATCTAATCATTGAAGTGTTGTAAGTGAATTCAACTGAGTTACAACCAAATCCCATTGACTCGGTTTGTCTCCAATCAAACTTCGCAACAAGTTTTTTAGACTATGATTAAATACCTCTGTCTAACCATATGTTTATGGATAATACTATAAGATGTATTTCAACCTGAAACCCATATTCTTCCAAATATTCCTCAAAAAATGTCCAAGGAATTGAGTAGATATCTATCAAAAGTGATACTCCTAGGCAACCCATGCAACCTCACAATTTATTAGAAAAACAATACAACCACATGTGTATCATCACTGGTATTTTTTCATGGTATAAATGTTCCATCTTAGAAAATATGTCCACAACCACCAACATTAACTCACCTTTTGTGTCTTGAGTAGTCCCAAAATGAAATCCATGCTTATGTCTTCCCATGGTTTCTTGGGTACTAGTAATGAAATCTATAACCTAGTGTTCTAACTTCTTCCTTTGGTAATTTGAAATGTTCCACATTTCTTAATAAACTTCGATGAGATGTTTGTTGATGTTGGGCCAAAATTATCTTTCATCTACCAATGTGTTGGTTTTATCCACTCTAAAATTTCCACCTGAACCTCAACTATGTAGCTCTTGAATGAGGTTCAGTCTCAATGAACTTCATAGAGTACACAAATTTTGATTCTTAAACAAGAATCCTTGTTGGAGGTGAAATACATATATTGTTTCCTATTCATACCCCATGGTTCTTTGCACACTATCCATGCCTACGTAAAATATATATATTTTGCATAGAACTATTTCATGTTGTCTAAAATAACAACCTCAATTGACATGATATTCAACAACATCAATCTCCATCTTAATGCATCTACAACCTCATTACATGATTCTCGGACATATGGTCCAAAAAAATGAGTAGCCCTACAAAAACTCCACCCATTTCAAATGCTTCTTATTCAACTTAACATGACTATTTATATACTACATCTCATTATGATTAGTAAACAATACAAATCCCTTTTGTAGGAAATAGTGTCCTCATTTATTCGAAGCTTGAACAATGACATAGAATTCTTGATCATAAACAAAGTATTTTTTCTTAGCATTATTCAACTTATTGCTAAATAATTCTATTGACCTATCATCTTGACTCATGACCACTCCAATCATTGAACCACTTGTGTCACAATCTACTTGAAACAGTTTGTTAAAATTTGGAAGTGCCAAAACCAATTGTTTGGTTACCTTATTCCTCAAGGTTTTAACGAAATGATAGAGAGAACTCACAATTTTCTCAACATTTCCATAGTTGCAGGTGTTTGGTTGAAATTTAGTTTTTTTGGGCTGAAAGTTAGATTTAACAGAATGACTAACATTTGTCTAAAAAACAAAATTTCGGCTGAAAAGTTGAAAAAACAAACATCCGTTGGATGAGAAAAAAAAAGGAGACACATTGATTTGGTGCATACAAATATAAATACTTTTGGAAGAAATTCTATTAACACATTTGTGTAACAAGCTCACTCTACATTTTTGTTTTTTTTTCCATAGAAATAATTATACTTAGCATGCAATACAATTTACATGGAAGTATTAAACACTTCTGAAGTTTAATATGAAAAAGGGAATTGGCATACAAAGTTATGGAAATTAGTATATTGCAAGATTATTTTCACCTTGATATTTTTTTTTAACTTCCAAGTTTCAAGACTCTTTCTAAAGTGGTGGATCCACTTGTTCATGGAACATATCTTTTTGTGAAATATCTTTTTTAATCAAATTTCTAAAAGTATTTATAATATTACTCCACATGAAACCAATGATGCAAATAGTCATACATGACACCTCACGAGGGACTATTTGGTTTATGTGATATCATTTCTACTCCTCATGATTTCTATATTTCAGGGTCCTTCATCTTCAAGAGTATTTGGATAACTTGGAGGAGGGCCATGGGTTTTGTTCATTGGAAATGGAAGGTAGTAGATAAGGTAGGGATTTGGATGAGAGGCCAATTTGGAGTTGGAAGTAGGAGGGTACTTGCATATATGGCATTCCTTGTTTTCAGGCAAGGAGGCTTAGTGGAAAGAATATTTTCTTCAGGGGAGGGTATTTGGGATTCCAATTCTTGTTCTTCGAAGAAATGACATTTAGTGGCTAGGGAGTTTGCATTTTTTTCTGTGGATCAAGCTACCTTTATGGATATCATTGGGATCATACCCCATGAAGAGATTTTTAAGATGAATATTGATATGACTGGTCTCATTTGGTGATATTGGGAGTAGAGTTTTGGACGTCCCTTAACTAGTATGATTCACATAATATCTACTCCATTCTACATAAATGGCATGAGTTAGGTCCCATTCTCAATGCAGATGGATTTCTTCGGATGTGGAGAGCTATTGGATTTGATAGTTGCATGGTGTCTTATCAATTTGAGTTTCCTATAAACTCTAGGTTTTTTCTTGGATGGTGATCTACCAAGGTCTCCCCTCCAAAGCCCGATTCGCCAAAAGTGGTCATTCATATGGAATTTCCCCCTCTTGCTTGAAATTAGAATAAATGAAGCACAACTTGTGGGAATGCTCCTTTGTGAGATCTTGTTGGGATCAAGTTCACTCTCAGCTGGAGAACATCCTTCAAGGACATTTGCACTAGTGGGGGATTTTTTTTGGTGATTCCACATGAGGATTTTTTTGCCTAGTATATGGCATTGTTTGAGAGTTTCTTCTTTGCATATTATTTGGAAACTCTCTTGCAAGTTTGTTTTGGTAACGAGGTTAGTTCTAAGCCAATTTTTTGTCAATTATGGTAAGATGAGGTATGTATGTAACTCCTACCAAAAAAGGCATCACTAATTAGAGATGTCAAATTGTTAGATCCAACCACTTGTTCTAATTTGATATAGATTGTATGTACCCTTTTGTTTTTTTTCATTTATTTCTAGTTTCTACTATAAATATTTTTCTATATATATATGGAATATTTTTTAGATATATGGTTATTGTTTAATATTATTATTAAGTTCTTTGCCAACATGTTGGGCTAAAATCAATCTGTGTTGCATCAAAATTTGTCTAAGGGGATGAACCCTCTAGATATCTAACCACCCATTTAGTGGCCAAAGTACTACCTTGGGTCACCACATCGATCATGCTAAGGACCCCCTCACCCTTGTCTATGATATAGATAACCCAAGGGACCATGGGAAGACCACGATCCCCACCATACTTGGCCCGCAAGTACAAGCACAAAATCTATTCCAATTGATGAAATGTGTCATGCTCGGAAGACAACAAGACACATAGTAGATGCAAGAAGCTTGATGAATCCTACTCACCATAATTAGCTTAAAAACAAAGGGAATATCCTTGCACTGCCAAAAAAATTAACTTACACTAAAATCATTGCAAGCACCAATCCCACATAGTAACCAACAAAAGGTCCACCCCAAATGGTAAACCAAGATAATGCATAATAACCCCTAGTTGAACAAACCTCCAAGCAACTAACAACCACATCGGTTTATCTTGAATACCAACTAGCTAGTAGTCCATCTTGTGATCACTAGTAATTTCCCTTAAAGCCTCACAAAACATTGCAAGACAATTGAGAGTCATTTGAAATTTTTTTATTAACCATCTCCTCCCTCTAGGGAGAGAAATACCTTTGATCCAACCCTGAAGAGCCAAAGGACACCCTTGTCTAATATACCCCTGAGGATGGATGCGGGGGACAAAATATTATTAGAAGGTGTTAATCATACTAACACAATGTTAGCCAAACCCAAGGCAAGTCAACATATCATTGATAAATGTTCAGTCAATACGAACATATGCTTGCCCACTGACTAGAATCCTTGACTCCATGTTGTAGCCGAGTGATAATATTGTATCCAAAATAAACCATCTCTATACAAAGCCTATCTCTTGGTGAACAATTATTAGAACCACATCTCAAATTCTCTTGGCTAAAGCCTTGACCATAATTTTATAAGAAATAATTGATAAAGTTATGGGCTTGGCTGAATTCCTCATAATAATGGATGAATTCCTCATAATAATATTGCTCATCCCTTGATTAAGTGTTTCTAAAAGATTCCTTGTAGAAAAAACCTCATGAGACAGACCACTTCCCATTTTTCCTTAAAAGAAAGGGCAACAAAAACTAATCTTTTGTAAGTAACCACTCTATAAAAAGTATCCCTAGCAGCCACAACCAACTCCTACATGTTGGGATTTGGTGACAATGAATTCTTCTAAGGAGGGATTTGGATCCTATTATTCTGCATTGGTTGCAACCAAATAGACCAAGTTAGAATATGGATAGGGATTGCATTTAATAATCAGTTTCTTGTAAATGTATATAAATACATGTAAGCCTGTAGAGGCAAAGAGAGAGACCGAGTGAGAACTTGAAAGTCTGTTGTAATATCCATGATCTGAATAATAACACAATCGATGCCTATGCTTGGTGGGCGTATCCCAATGTTTGGGTGAACCACATGAAATCCTTGTGTTTATAATCTGTGTGTGATTGTTAATTATCATATGTGAATTGTGTTTTCCGCATTGACAATTCTAACAAGTGGTATCAGAGCTACTATGTTGGAGATCTGTGAGGTGAAATCCATGGTGTAAGAAGGTAAATTGAGTGAGCAGAGTGAGAAGTAGGTCATTGGCGCCCCACTGGGCAATGTTAGAGGCACGTGGACACACTCACACTTATGAATTTTTTTTTTTTTTTTTGTATCCTGCGCACTGTATCATATACGATAGAGCGTCATCGCTCGCCCATCCACCCTCCAGGGGTGCTATCGCTCCCCCCTGAACTCTAAGGGAGCTTTGATATTCAAAGTAGCGCTCCCCCCCACATGGTTAAGGTGCGTGGATCCTGTTTAAAACATTCGTATGATTTTTCAAGAAGAAAAACTTAAGGTATGGTTTTTTTTTTATGAAAGTGGAAAGGGAGGATAAAATATAGTATTTAAAGGAGTATTTTTTTTATGTGAGGTGGATCTCACGTGGATGTTATGTTGAAGAGGATATAAAAGGTTTTATGAAATATATAAAAAATTTATTATTTTAAAACCTTTTGTGGTTATCATTTAACCTTTTTTTATTAAGGATCCACATTTAATCTTATTTATTATTCCTCCACATTTAAAAGGTTTTTTATAAGCAGTGGGTATTGGGAGATTTTTTGTGCTAATGGCTAAGATGTAGAGTTCAAAGTTTGAAGTTGAGAAGTTCAGCAGTAAAAGAAACTTTGAGCTTTGGAAGCTCAAGATGCGGGATTTACTGGTGCAACAAGGGTTGAAAAAAGCATTGGCAGGCAAGTCAAAGAAACCAACAGCCATGACGAATGAGTAATGGGAAGATCTGGATGAAAAATCTCTTAGTACCATTCGCTTATGTTTGGTGGATGATGTTCTGTTTAATATCGTAGGAGAGGGTACATCATCAGGCTTATGGAGTAAGTTGGAAAGTCTATATATGACGAAGTCCTTGATGAGCATAATTTACTTGAAGAGACGATTGTATAGTTTGCGGATGAAAGAAGGTACAAAATTTGCTGACCATTTAAATACCTTCAATACCCTTATAGTTCAATTGACTAGTATGGAAGTTAAATTCGAAGATGAAGATAAGGCTATTACACTATTGTGTTCTTTGCCTGAGCCTTGGGATAATCTAGTCACCTCTATTAGCTTCAACTCAATAGATGTTTTAGATTATGACTCTGTTGTGGGAGCTTTGTTGGCTGAGGAGATGAGGAGAAAATATAGTCAAGAAACTTCAACTTTAGAGGCGATGCTCATCAGAGGTCGAAATAAAGAGAAGAATGAGAGAAGTTTTTCTTGATCTAAGTCAAGACAGATAAAGGGTAAAGAAAAATGTTGGTACTATGGAAAAACATGACATCTCAAGAAAGATTGCTGGAAGAGAAAGGAATCTGAGGAAAACTCTACGAAGAAAGCGAATTTGGCTGTAACAAATTCAGGTATGACTGATCAAGTTTTATCTATTTCTAGCAATTTACAATATCAAGAAGAATGGCAGTTAGATTCAGGTGCCTCCCACCACATGTGCTCACATAGAAATTGGTTCATTTCTTACCAATCTGTTGATGAGGGTGTAGTGTTTATGGGAAATGGTATTCCTTGTAAAACTGTTAGGGTTGGTAGTATTAGAATCAGGATGTTCAATGGTATTGTTAGGGAATTAACAGATGTTAGATATGTACCTAAGCTTAAATCAAATTTGATTTCATTAGGAGTGTTGGATTCTTGTGGATATAAATATATAGATCAAGGTGGAGCTCTCACATTGTCGAAAGGTAGTTTAGTAGTGATGAAGGCAACAAAGGTTGATAACCTTTATAAGATGGAAGAGAGTACTAAAGTGATAGATATATCTTCTTGTTTATGGCAGAAGCATCAAGGTCATAAGAGCAAGAAATAATTGCAGGTACTGGTAAGCGGTAAATCATTTCCAGACTTAAAATCTTTGTTTCTGAATTCATGCTTGATTTATATCTCTGCAAGTTATGATGGTGGTATAAAGGGATGCTGTGTGTGGGATTCTACTTCTCACAAGGTCATCATTGGCATAGATATAGTATGTATGGAACAACCAAAAGGGTTGATTCAAGATCACAACGGTAAATTTGTTTGCATGCTAGATAATTCATTGTATGGCCTATTGGTACCCAAGAAAATATACAAGAGGTTTGAATCCTTCATAGCGAGTCCGAATTTTTAAATGACTCAGGTGGACAGGACAATTCAGATGAGGGATCAAGGAGCAACAAAAAAAATTATGGGCATGGAAGTACACAGAGATGGTAATGGTAAGTTGTGGTTGGAGTTCAGTATGAACATAGTAAAACCAGTTTTTATCCCTCTTGCTTTCCATTATAAGTTTTCTTCAAGCATAGGGCCTCTCTATAAGGAAGAAAAGGTTATGTCTCGTGTAAGTTCAGCAGCAGGTCTGTTGTATGTGATGAAATGGTTAAGATCAGATGTTTCACATGCTAATGATGTTGTGAGATATGTGACAGATTCAGGTGTTGCAGTGAAATGGGTGCTTCAACGTTTAAGAAGCACAAATGTCACCTATAATGGTTACACTGAGATGGTCTGTGATAATTGTAATGTATATTTTTTACAAGTGTTTTGGATAGGAGGAGATCTATCACTAAATATGTTTCACAACACAGTTGTGGAAGACATGTTGGAGGTGGAGTGACCCCTCAGGAAATCCAAACTCATGCAAGTCACATAGGAGAGATCATGAAACCAGTTTTATTAGAGAAGTTGCAGTGGTGCTTGGCTTCTCTTGGCTTGCAGAAAAAGTGATGAACAAAATGAAGGATTTTGAGATTGTTGGGATTTGGTGACAACAAATTCTTCTAAGGAGGGATTTGGATCCTATTATTCTGAGTTGATTGCAACCAAATAGACCAAGTTAGAATATGGATAGGAATTGCATTTAATAATCAGTTTCTTGTAAATGTATATAAATACATGTAAGCCCTTAGAGGCAAAGAGAAAAAAACAGAGAAAACTTGAAAGTCTATTGTAATCTCCATGATTTGAATAATAAGACACGTGATGCCCATGCTTGGTGCTTGGTGGACGTAGCCCAACGTTTGGGTGAACCACGTGAAATCCTTGTGTTTATAATCTGTGTGTGATTGTTAATTATCATATGTGAATTGTGTATTCCGCATTGACAATTCTAACACTACCGGTGGTAAGCTGAAAAAATATTTTGAAAATAATCATTTCTAGTACGTTGAAATGATGATTAATATAATTTCTTAAGTTGAAATATTGATGAAACAGGAAAATAAAACCGACTATCCCAAAAGCTCTGAGAGAGAAGGCAGATCATGCACATTACAAAATGAGGGGTACGCAGTCATATTGCGATGCGGTAGATATGCATAAAACCCATGTATCTCATCGTCAGCAAGCACCAATTTTTATTAATATAAAAACACATGATATTGTTCGTCTAACAGATATTTAGGACAGTGGTAATGCTTGACATATATTTCATACAGCAGGGAAAAGTTTGTGCCACTCTATTCCATGAATAATAGAAATATTGAATCCCAAGTTGTAGGAACTGATAGAGCAGCGCCTGTTCTGCCACATTAAAATTCAGCATGAAACTTATGTTATACGTGAAATAGAGGAGATTGCCAAAATGAAATTGGTTCATCTGCACGAACGTGTCAAAGACTATGATCTATTTCATCTACCTTTATGTCTGCCATGCAACTTATTTCATCATCACTGAGAAAACAATATTGTTTGCCCAATTTTTCTTCTTCCTGCAGGATGACGTTATTAATAATTGCATGAAGACAGCCGGGGTCTGGCAGTATCATGCACATCTGATCCGAGGCTTCAATGTCGGCTGGTAGGAGTTTGGTTTCGGCTTCTCCAATACCAGGTAGAATATGAGAACCCTCATGCGAATTATCAGATTGCCCTTCATTTTTCAGAAACGAGTCACTGTATAATGCTTCCTCCTTTCCAGTATGGTGGAAAAGGAAAATTCTGGCTGCATGAGTACACTGAGGTTTGACGACATGACTATGGTGATCTAACATTTTGTTGTTCAATTTGGTGTTCCAATAATTCTTGACGGCCAAAGCCGTACGGCCTGGTAACCTGACTGCAATGAGCGCCCACCTGAAAAATCCACGGACATATATACATATGATCTCAATGTTCATATTCAGAGTGTAAAAATTAATGATCATTTACAATGACGAATGATACTTGTAAGAACAGAAAATCGTCCTAAGTGTCGTGAATATTGTCAATTTAGATTAAGTTTTTATAAAAACATGAAGAAACTAAAAAGAAAAAAAAAAGGTTTATACTGTAAACGGAGGATACACAGTTTTGTAAACGGTAGATACACAGTTTGGAATATTTTAGTTGAATTGATTCAAATCTTTAGATTTGAATCTAAACGGTAGAGTTTAGATTCAAATCTTTGCTGGTGTAAAATTGATTTATAATCTGCTTGTATCTCTAAGTGGGAGAAAATGTTTGGTTTCAAATAGTTGATTTATTTTTAATAAAAAAACTTAAATATAAATATTATATAGTTGTGAGATAGATTTGAATATAATATTGAAACAAGTTAATTAAATTATTAAATAATATATTAATATAATTTATTTATTTATTTATATTAAAAATATTTAAATATATAATTCATATTTATTTAATTTTTTAAATATTATAAAAATTAGGAAAATTTTTAATACTTTCTTTTATTTAGAAGATGATATTTCTTTTATTAATATTGAAGATAAATCCTAAAAATTAAAGGAAAAAAGTACTTCAACAACAACAACGAACCATTACAATAACATCTTTATATAAGCTCAATATACACTCACAAAATCCAATTCATGACCGATATTTATCTATCTATATAATAAGTAAAATCCAATTCATGATCGATATACAGAAAAAAATGTAATAATTTATTCACTAAAAAGAGTGGGTTATTGAATTAGAATTCGGTGCGAGAAGTTTTCACTAAAAAGAGTGGGTTACTGAAAAACTTGGGTTCTTGTGGTAATTTGATCATGTGAAAGTTCTAGCAGGGGTGATAGGTTTCACCAGCCATACCCAAAATTTATGGGCCTACTAGTGAGGTGAGGTTAGGTGTAGGGTTTTATGTATATCCTTTTTCATAAGAATCTTTCCTTATGCGGAGAGACCATTACTCTTTATGACATTTTATTGGTTACTATTACCTGTATTGTATTTAATTTACTATCAAGAATTTAAAATTACTTATACATTTTTTTGTTCAATGTGTTAGTTCTTGGAATTGTGGATTACCTCTCTAAAATTTATGGTGAGGATTTTTCTTTATGAAATTAACATATAGGTGGTAGGGTGGTAGATGTATCAATTTGAGGAGGTTTTTTATTTATGAAATGAACATATAGGTGGTAGGGTGGATTTTTTGAGTTTTAGAAATTTTGAAAAAATAATATGTTCTTAGAATAAGATTTATACTCTAAATTTTTTTAGTATTGAATTTTTTTTTTTTTTAGTATTGGATTTTTGGAATTTGAATTTTTTCTTATAGAATTTAAATGCAAACTTGGTAACTATGTTATTTTTTCTTCTTTCTTAGAGTTTTTCCAAATTATACAAATTACTCTTTGAAAGATAAAGAGTAATCCAAAAAAAAACTCATGTTTTTAATGAGTGTAATCATACAAATGATGAAATCCTTTTTATCAGAAAAAATGCTAAATTTTAGATCAGGACTTAGATAGTTCATGATTCATCCAACGAAATCTGCAATCTGCAGCTCAGCTTTTTGAACTTTGTTTTAAACTTGCAGCCCTTTGAACTTTGCTTCAAACCTACAATTTTGAACTTTGTTTTAAACTTGCAGCCCTTTGAACTTTGCTTCAAACCTACAAGTTTGCAGTAAATCCATGAACTTGAAGTCAATCATGACTTCGCATCTTGTACGTCTGATTATCCGAATGCACAAACACACAATAGGATAAAGATGCCCGTGTCGAAGGTTTGGACCAATCACAATTCATCACCATCTTTCCTGTTTTCGATTGATGACTAGCTGATATATAAGTGTTTACCTAAGTCGTCGCACCATCACTGTGTGTGCTGGGGCTCAGCTCCAAGACCGTACGTGGGTTTCCTCATACGTCTCTTCCTAAGACCCAATTTGTGTGTAGGTTCATAATTTGTTATGGCAACACAGATCTATAGTGACATAATGGAGGTGATCCTATAATGCACTGTAGATCATAGTTTCTTACCTGAGCATAACGTAAGGGATACCCTTCGCTTGGGTGGGATAACATGACCTCCCTTCGCGGGGCAAGGGTGAGGGGACGAACCACTTGCTCGACCAAAGAGAGAGCAAGGAAGCAAGGAAGGACCGCTTTCAAGTCCCTCTCCCTCCGAGGGTGAGCGTCCGTTTCTCACCCTTTATTTCTTTCTTCCCCTCAAATCGCTAGCTAGAAGGTAAGGTTGTTCCTCTATTTACTTATTTGGTGGGGGTCAGTTGATAGTTCACTTACTCACCCTATATTTCTTATCCTCAAAAAGCCCCTTCTTTCTTATTCTTCAACTAGGTTTGACCTTAAACAAGACATTGAATTCTCCTTCCCCTTAACAAGAAAACGACCTTATGATACCTTCTCCCCATTCTAGTCATTAATTATATATGTAATTACGCTTTAGCATACAATTGAAAATGTATTATATATGTCATGACGCTTTAGCAAATACATGCACAACTTCATAAATGTTGATTACCATACTTCTATTTCTTCCCCTCGAAGAGCTAGAACAAAGGGTTGGTTGGGAGAGGTTATCCTTTTAGTTAGGTTATCCCAACCAATATGTAATTATGCATTCATGAATTATATATGTAATTGTGCTATTTCGAGATATCGTTCATTTCAACCATTTCTTTGAGTCATGAATTATATG
>JZKD02S2180328.1:221622-234033 GCA_000966675.3 Picea glauca
AAATTGGAGTTTATTGATAATACAGGTGCTTCACATGTGCATATGTTAAGATTTGAACCTATACCTAATTCACTTGGGTCAGGTACGATGGACGATTGTGTTCACTTGGGTAAAGCATTTGTCCAAAAGTTGATTGATTGTCTCAATGACAGGTTTACAGATTTTCCAGTATTCAATGCAGCAAAATTATTCAGTCCTCGTTCTTACTTTGAAGAAGAGAATGAAAGAGACTCTGAAACAAAACGATGGTTGAGACTATTATGTGAAAAAATTGATATTGGAGACTCACCAATAATTGATACAGAAAAATGTGAAGGTGAAATGGAAAGCTTTACTATTACTCTACATCGGGCATATCCAAGGAAAAGCATGGTTGCAGCATGGGAACAATGTGAAGGAGAACCTGAGTGGTGTGAGTCTTACCCAAATTTAATGAAATTGTGGAAAATTGTTCTTACTCTTCCTGCTAGCACCACTAGTTGTGAAAGAGGATTTTCTAAGTTGAATCGTATAAAAAATGATGATAGATCTAGACTTGGTCTAGAAACATTAGACACTTTAATGTTTTTGTCTTTATTAGCACCTCAGGAATTGCACGAGGTAGATTGGAACGCAATTTATGAAACTTGGAGAGGAATGAAGGCACGACGACCTCTTTCATTAGATGGTACAAGTTAAAATATCATGATACTTTATTCAATTTTGTAATCTCCAATATTTTTGAGTAATGCATTATATGTTTTTAATTAAGAAAAAATGAAGTTGTGCCAAATTCTTTGAATTTTTAATTAATATGTTATGTTTGAAGAATAATAAGTTAAGAGTTAATTTTTTTTATAATGAATGGGTTATAAAATAAATATTTTATGAGTGAAATTTTAATTGTTTTTTCATTTTCATATGAAAAGAATAATTTATTTTAACATGTCAATTTATAAGGGTTACAATAAAGTTAGCCCTTCAGTTTGAAATATAACCCTTCCCTTCAAATTTGATCCCTGCATATGATATAACTATTTTGTTATTATTTTTTGTTTTAATATTCTAAGTCCCCTCTCGTTATATATATAATTTTAGGTATATTTTAGATATAACTATTTTGTTATTATTTCTTTTTTAATATTCTAAGTACATTATATATATAATTAATGTTTAACATTTTATATTTGTATTCATGTTTTTAAAGTTAGTAAAATTATTTATTAATAATAGATAATATGAATTATAAGCAATTTATAAATTTATATGTGATATGTTTTGAAGGGAAATAGTTTTATAATTATTCCTTAAAAAAAAATGATAAGCGCCTCTTTTAAGTCCATTTATATAGATATAGTCAGTGAACACAATATTTAAAAATTGTAAAAGAGTAGCACATTTATCTATAAACCGTTTATGTCTAGCTAAAGGTTTTATCAACAATGTTAGCATAACAAAAATAGATAGCACCATCCAACAATGCAACTTAAAATAATGTAGATTAATCATAAGAGTTTGATCTTGAAGCAATGGTGATGTAGGCAAGGTGGAAATCTCCTTCATGGTTGAATCCATTAGCTTCTCTAGCTCCATTGGTTTCCATGTCTTTCATACCCTTGTCCTTTTCCCTAGTCCTCTCCTCTTTTTTATTCTCACTATCCTTAATGATAGATTTTGAACCCCATATTGTGTTCACGAATGCCTCATACTTTCATTCCTTGTTTAATTTATGCAAAATAGCCTGTTGTTGCACTCCCTTTTCCTCCACGATATAGCTATATCAACTTTCATGTATTTTGTCTTTCGATGTCTTGATACCCTTGTTTCTAGTATCCACTTATAAACTCACGTGCCATCTCCTTGATTCAGAACTACTACCTTTTCTCTCTAACTTGAGTTTCAATTCTCTCAACTTCCTACTTCATTGGGCCTACAAATCACTGATGTTAATGTTATATTGCTTCCATGGTTTCCATTTGTGCTCTAGTCTCCTTCTTATTCTTCCCCATTTCCCATCGTCACTCATGGGAGCGAGGCCAACCTTGTCTTCCCCCCCTCTCTTTCTTTATTCCCTCTATTCTTCATATTTTCCATCTCTATTATCCAATCTCTTAGCCTCCAATGCCTACACAATTTAATCACAAATAATCCCTCTAGTGCCGAATAAAGCCATGGTTGATCCAAACTATTACTATCTCATTTAGAATAGATATTCTCACCTATAGTTTGACATAATTGTTCATAGAGTTCCCCTAAACTGACATTACTATTTCCATAGAGAACCCATTCAAAGCCAAAATTCGTTGTGCAAGTGGCTAGATACACAAATTATGGGAGGATATGCTAGCATGATGGGGGAGTAGAACCATGATTCCCAACATTTCCTCCCCATCCTTTTCCATGCTATCAACACCATGATGATGGACCACTGTCATTTGTTCATGAAGACACATGATGACTTATCCCGCAAGGCTCCGCGATAACCATACAAGAACATTATTGTTTCATTTCCCTTTTGCTAGTACATCAAATTTATTTCACAATCAATGATTTGATAGTGGAGAATATTTTTTGAAACCCCTAATTTGATTAATGTGAAAGTGGTTTTAGATTTTTCACAATTATAACATGGTTAAATTTTGCTTTTTACCTTTTCTTGCAATTCAAAACCAAATAAGAATTTTGTTATATATGTTTGTATGTATGTATATTCATTCCAGAATTTTTTTTATAGGACCTCTCTTTCTTCCCTAAAATATCTATATGGAGGGTCTCAATCGCTAGCCACAATCATTGGCCCTCAACTAAACTAAAACTAGGAGATCTTAAGGAAATATCTTTCTTGAAACAATTTGTTCAAAATGATTGAATTAACCTAGAAGAAGAGATGAGTCTCATGAGAAAAGTTGTGGCTTGTAGAAACATCCTATGGATTTAGGACCTAGCTACTTCTTTTAAGGCTCATAATCCATGTTGCTCCATGTCCATGACATAGAGCCTTAATAAGGAATCTTTTTATGATCTATTAATGGGCATACTTTTAAGGATTTGGAATTATTAATATTTGGCAGGAATTTTGGCCCCAACCAATATTTTAGGGATCCATCCATAGTTCCATGAATGATAACATAATCCATGTAAAATGATTAATATTTGGCATTTGAGAGAAACACAGATGTAAATTTGAAGATTAAGAATGACATGGATGTGCCTCATGAGATAAATCATGATTCATGGTTGAAAACTAATGATTTAGGTTAGAAAATGAATGGTTTTAAGGATCATAGGGTGTTCTCAAGGTCCTAGAATATTAAATAATTCTTTAAGAAGGAATATTTGTCCTCTAATAAGAACATAGGCCAATTCCAAGGATTGGATGCAATATGTATAATTCTTGTCAACAAAGTCATGGTTTAAAGAAAAAATATATAAATTGGAACCCTAACCAATTATTTTAGTGCTCATAAGTCATGTATCGATCCCATGACCATAACATAATTAATCAAGAACGAATATTTCACCTTTGAGAGAAATATCTACTATTTTTTAATATTTAACCCAATAGAAATGGGTCTTACATATCAAACCAATTTGAAATTGAAATTAAGGATTTATGCTTATTAGGCTCATAATCCATGCATAGGAACCCATACATAACACATACCTTACATAAGAAATATTTAACCTATGAATAAGAATAAGGTCTCAATTTTGAGGATTCAATTGAACAAGGATAGGTTGTCTTAAGATATTGATTAAGGTTTAAAACTAGATATTTAAACAAGACAATTAATGCTTTTAAGACTCTTAAGTGGTGCATGGTCCCAAACCATTAAAAATCTATCAACAAATAATCTTATCCTTTAATAGGAACATGGAGTGGAATTTTAGATAATCTTATCCTTTAATAGGAACATGGAGTGGAATTTTAGGATTGAGTGCAATGGGACAAGTCTCACGAACCACACCATAGTTTAAGGATAAAAACTATCCTAAATAATTATTTTGGGACTCACATGTAATGCATAGAGCACAAGATGGTGACCTAATACTTAAATATTATTGTGTAGGGTTGAGAACTAAATATATAATATATAAGCTATATCAATATTTCTTTTAGTGATTTTAGGTTACCTGAAGAACTTGATCATGACACAAAGCTTATTTATGAAATATTTATCCTTTAAAAGGAATATGGATTTATTTTCAAGAATTAGGTGTAACATAGATATATTTCATATCCCAAGTCATTATTTGAGGTTGAAAACTAGGGATTTAGTCTTTAATTAATACTTTTGAGATTATAACCAATCAATAAGGTCTTATATCATAAAGTGTTTCATACAAAAGGAATCTTGGATCTATGAGAGGAATATGTGCTTAATTTTGGTGTTTGGGCATGCAAATATGTGTGTCATGGTCTCACCAATTGTTGTTTAGGGATAAAAGATAAGTATTTAGGACTTAACTATTTATTTATGGATCATAATTTATGTTTAAAAACTTTAAAACAATTATTTTTAGTTTATAAAGGATAGGTTTTTATGGTCAAAACCATGGTTTATGGATGGAAAAATTATGCCAACAACAATAAGGGAGGATCACCGGATGGCAAGTCCCAATTAGACCTTCTCTTGTTTGGTATAGTGATCTTCACTTTAACTATTAATATGAATGAATAAATTAACACAAATCTAATCTATAATCTAATTTAATATATTCTGAATACTTAACTAATGAATATTAAATCTAATTAATATTTCTTAGATAGTTAGGAGTGAATGTAATGTAAATTAGATAAAAACATGAGAGATTTAATTATTATTAAATAAAAAAAGAATTCTTTAATTCAATAATATATCAAGCACATAAACTTTTCAGCTAAATAGTTATTTAAAATATCCAATATCATTTACATGTATGTAACAACCACAATACATGAAAGTATGATAGAATATCATAAACATAATTCACAAAAATGTAAAGATACCATTCATTATTTAATAAAAAAAAATTGACTTGACTTCAAAGTTTTATAGCTTTTCTCATCTTCATCAAGAAAAATCTCCACCTCCTATCAAGAAATTCCAATCCTACTAAATTCATTTCAAGATTTTTCTTATATAACCCCTTGTTCTCTTTCCTTCTCCAATCCTTTTCTTCCATTTACATGTATGTAACAACCACAGCACATAAAAGTATGATAGAATATCATAAGCATAATTCACAAAAATGTAAAGATACCATTTATTATTTAATAAAAAAAAATTGACTTCAAAGTTTTAGAGCTTTTCTCATCTCCATCAAAAAAAATTTCCACCTCCTATCAAGAAATTCCAATCCTACTAAATTCATTTCAAGATTTTTCTAATATAGTCCCTTGTTCTCTTTCCTTCTCCAATCTTTTTCTTCCATCTCAATTATCCTGAAATGAATGGATGTACATATCCATAATTTATTTAAATTCCAATCCTACTAAATTCATTTCAAGATTTTTCTAATATAGTCCCTTGTTCTCTTTCCTTTTCCAATCTTTTTCTTCCATCTCAATTATCCTGAAATGAATGGATGTACATATCCATAATTTATTTATATGATGAGAAATCTTTTTTTAGTTTTCCTTTCCTTTGAAATAGGCTTCCCATTAACTCTATATATTTCTTACATGAGAAATATGAAGAAGATTTAGATTCTCTAAAGATATTCACATTGGAAAATTCTCTTTTTAATCTTTAATTTCTTTTTTCTATATTTAGAAAATAAATTTGAAATGGATTTTGTGTATTGTGGTGGCATAGTAATAAATTTTTTGACAATTTCATTGTTCTTCTTTGAGATTCTCATCAACCTTGTTATCTTATATGGCTGTGAAATTTGAGATAGCAATATCACTTGAGAATCATGGAGAAAGATAAAACAAATAAAAAACTGTTATATAATTTATAATCTCAAAATTAAAGTCAATACACCTGATCCTATCCTCCTTATAGAAGATAGTTTCTCCCTAATTGAGAGAACTACTATGAGTAGGTATCTAATGTACAAGAACAAGATAAGAAATATAAAAGACAAGAGACTTTCTAAAATTGTTTCAAACTTTAATCAAAACCATGAGACGGGGATGACATAAAAACACCAAATCATTGGGGAATAAAGGAAGATGTCATTTTGAAGAATAAAGATGATATTAAAAATATTATTACATCTAATTTTAACAAGAAATTGTGGTCCTATAAAGAAGTAGAGGACAAACAAAATTAATATAGTATAAGGAGGTGATCAACCCTAATCTAGAAAATCAAAATTATGTCTCTATTTTGACTAGTGTAAAGAATAAAATCAACATTGTTAAAATAAATATTGTGGGTTTAAAGAATTTGTTATGTTTTTAACACTGAGAGGGTTGAAGATGAAAAACACTTTCTGTTAGTCAAAGTATTTGTTAAGATACCAACCTTCCTAACCTTTTAACCTATCAAAACTATAGTGTTAAACAAAAATAAAATTCTAAAAAAATCCACCATCACCACCACTATCATCATTAATGATGTTAAACAAAAACAAAATTCTAAAAAAATCCACATCACCACCACTATCTTCATCATTGTAATTAAAGAGATAATTGAAGATTAGGTGTTATACTCTATTTTTTTTCTTGAAAATGGTGGTTGTTCAACGCATTATCTACCTTCATGGACAAACTTATAAATGTACAGTGGAAATTGAAACATTATTCTTTGTCTTAGTCTAATCCAAAATTATTAACATCAACAAATACTGTAACAAAACCAATTTACTCTAAACCCTAAACCTAACTGATTACCGTCCGTTATGGATGAAACCTATGCTTATTATTTACTTCTTTTATCCAAAACAACATTTCATTTTTGTGTAGAGGTAGGTTTCACGAAGCAACACTCTGCATAACGATGGTTACAAACTGATAGGCTGTATCAAGAGAAGCGGCCGCTTGACGAGTTGAGGCCTAGGCTTAAAGGCCTGCCTAAAAGTTGAAGCCTAGGTTTAATTGCCTCCATCGCCTAGGTAACTATAGCGCCATGCACAATTCAGTCAGTTGTAAACTGGGCAGTCAGTTGTAAACTGAAATAGAGAAAGGGAGGGATTGCGGAATAAAATTAGTTTTTTCCAAAACGTCTCCAAGGTTATGACTTCCTCCGGATAGTTGTTCAAGATGTCCAAGGTAGGCCAGTGGTTACTCATCTCCAATTTTACTTTTTAAATCGTTATTTGACAGTGAAGTATGCACTTGAATGTGCACAAAATCGTGTTAAATATGAAGCAGAACAGTATACATTTTTTTATTGATATACCTTAATCATTCTAAGCCATTACAGGTTCAAAGAAAATACATACTCTCACATACATTGTTGGTATTGGTATGAATCCATTAATTAATTATCTAATCTCTTTCCGGAGCAGGCGCAGTCTTTGCAGAGTCCTCTTCCTCCAATCTCTTCGTCTTTTTCATCTTAAAGAACGAAACAGAATCAGAATCAACAGGACACCCAGTCAAAAAT
Source organism: Picea glauca (assembly GCA_000966675.3). Classification (NCBI taxonomy): domain Eukaryota; kingdom Viridiplantae; phylum Streptophyta; class Pinopsida; order Pinales; family Pinaceae; genus Picea; species Picea glauca. The sequence continues at coordinate 229,140 of JZKD02S2180328.1, forward strand.
TTCATTCTCCCAGTAAATTAACTGTTATCTGAAATCTAGGATATTTCTACGTGAAATTCAAATAACATGTCTAAAATTTCTCCAAACTCTAGCGGCTAAAAAATTTGCATTGTTCCGATACTCTTCACCACCAACGAGTCAAATCTTTCCGTCTTCTGAAAATACAAAACGTAGAAATTACAGAACGCATATCTAAGCAGCCAGAAGAGACCCGTCAAACCTTGAAAAAAAACAGAATAGAATGGGGTCACTGCATTCAGAGATCAGATCTATAGCCATGTAGGTCTCAAAGAGATCATCGCCATGGCTTTAAGAAAACTGTTATACCAATTAAGAACTTATAATGGACTTCAGTACCTATTTCATTCATGAGAATTAGATGCCAAGAATCCTATTGAAGAGATTGAAAACCTATGCCTCAGTGTATCAAAACTAACTTATACAAGAGTAGGCTTGGTCGTGGACATTTGGAATTGTACGATGGCAGGGGTGGGAGTCCAGAGTCATCAATGCCATTGATTGTCCTGCTTTGTATTTCTGTTGATAAGATGACATTGCTGTGGAATGCATATTGCTCATAACTTTATAGTCATCTTTAATATAGTAATTAACCATTAAACAACTAAGTTATTGAAATTATTGAAAATGGAGATTAAAATAAAAGATGATTATGGGATATATTCTAATTGTTTCACCTTTCATTTTATTTCTAAAAAAATTAATCTAAACATTTTACTTTTTGAATTTTTTTAGGTCACTTTTTTCCCATCATTTTTATCCAAAATCCAATAAGAAATTTAGAAAAACTGCTGAAATTATATATATCAATTGTTGATATTGCACAATTTTATTGCAATAAGGTTTTTTTTAGAGTGCTGAATCCATTTGTGCCTTCAAAAATGCAATTTGAACAATTAGTGTAATAAGAATTTTTTAGGGGTTGAATCCATTTATGTATTCAAAAATGCAATTGGAATAATGGAAAATTGCAATTTCACCAACAATTACATAATTGGATTTGGATTTGAGTGAGATGACACTTTCCAAACAAGTCCTATATATAATATTTAAACTTGTCTTTTACTAAATAGAAACATATATATGAGTAAATTAATTAATTGAAAGTTTTATAATTATGTTTGTTTAATTTATTTATTTTATGTTATAATATGGACATCTTAATTTCAAAAGATTTGTCACACTATCAATTTTCCTAAACTTTTAACTCAACAAAACTATGATGATTTTAGAAGACTTCTCCTTAATGCTTTTTTGACCACAGAAATTCTAAATCATTTCTTACCTTCCTAAGATCAATAGATTAGTTAAGTCTCAATGAAACTTCTTCATTATAATCAGTTTTTAATTTTTTTTAATAGTAAATTTAAAAATTAACCTTAAAACTAAAATTTATAATAACAAAGATAAAGTCGTTTCTTTTATCACTACAAATAAATTTAATGAACAAAATAATTTAATAAATATATGTTGAAAACGTTAATTTCATTGTTTAGGATATAAATCTAATGACAGACATCAATTATATTTAATACGTTTGTGCTAATTTTATATCATTTTTAATATATTTTTGAAATTACAAGGATAACATCAACCTAAATTCATTTAAATCTCTTTTAATTTCAAATAAATAGAAATTAAACATACTCATTGTTTGTTTGTTTCTGCTAGGTTGTCTCCTGTTTTTCTAATAAACCCCACTTATTCTACTTTTGATATACCGTTGATTCCATTTTGGAGCGGCATAATTTCATGTATTTTAGTCGGTGATTTTTTCTTTAATTTCATAGGTTGATTGAAACTCTTTAGTTGAATGAGATCTCGTGTTTACCAAACTGGGTGTATCCCTCTCTTTGAAGAATCGCTGAGTTGAGACGAGGGATTCAGGGTGCTACGCTGGGTGTTTTTCTAGTTGTGGGTGCAACAGATCCTACTTTCTTTCACCAACCCGATACCACCAATAGTTTTTCCAGCTTGAGAAAGAATAAAAAAACATGAGATTCAGAGTAAATTTTATCGAATCTTAGCATTACTTTTGCGAGTAGCTCAAGATCGAGTGATTTTTGTACGACCCATGGAGGGTTTCATCATTTAAAACTCGAAGAAAAAGATTATATATTTATCAAGATCCAAGACCAGGATTTGATTTTCGATAATGAAAACATGATTTTCTAGGGCTTACTGCAGATTTTGAGGGCTTTGTGTAGCTCATGGGTTAAAACCGATGCAAAAAAGCGAAATTAGGGTTTGTGGTAGGTAGGGTGAGGTTTTGAGTCTCGTGAAAGAGCCTGTCATTGGTTGTGTAGCTCACGGGTTAAGCCGATGTAAAAGAGCGAAATTAGGGTTTGTAGTAGCTATGTTGTGGTTTCGAGTCTAGTGAAAGAACCTGCCGTTGATCATGCGTGGAGGTTCACGTGGCATTTTCACTTAGGCATACCTTTAAAATTCTACTCTACAAAATTGACCTAATACAAGCAATTACCAAAACCTATCAAGGGGAGGTCCATCAAAGTAGTCTTAAATAATGTTTGGGAATATCCCAATTAGGGAGAGCTACGATAACGAGTGGCATTTCAAAATAACGCTACATTAAAAGTCGGGGTACACCGGGTCTACCTCCGCCCGAGAAAGAGTGGGGATTGAAACTTAGGAATGCCATACATAGAATCATTAGATAAATGTAGAGAAGAGAAATAAACTAAACTTTAAATATAGTTAGAGGTAATGCTTGATAATAAGTTTAGATACTTGAAAGATAAGATTAAGAAAAAGATAGACAATAAAATATTAGGGTTGGAGACTTGTAGACAATGAAAATTAAATTACAAAAAATGAAAAAGAAAAACCAAGAAAAAAAACAATCAACTAATAAGGAAAGACCAATAATATAAAAAACCTTAATCTAAGGATCAAGATTAAAGAGCTAGAAGAAAAACTAAATAATAATTTGGCCCTAATAGTTTAGAAGGTAAATTAGATATCAAAACCATCAAAGAGGAAATGAATAAGTTCATAGAGATATCAAAACCATCAAAGAGGAAATGAATAAGCTCATAAAATTAGAGAGCATTCAAGTATAACAAAGAACATTCAATCTCATAATTTTTGGTATAAAGAGAAGAAATACTATGACATGCTAGCAATAGTGAAGAAGTAACTACAAATTGAAACAACTTGTCTCATAGAAGTAAAGAGGCCCTTAAAAATAATCTAGCATAAAGATGAGTTAATTTTGTGTTAAGGTAACCTCTAATCACCAAATTGAATTAAGGAATGAAGTTCAAAAGATAAAAGAAGTAGGGAATGGAGAAAAATGAATAATAATTGAGAATACTAAAACTATTATTAAGAATAGAGACCCAAAAAATAATAATAAATGAAAATTTAACACATTCTATAGGTAAGTAACTACTCTATAAAAAGTATTCTAACAGCCAAAACCAACTCCAACAACCAACTCCTACTAAGAAAGTATTCTAACAGCCACAACCAACTCCAGCAACCAACTCCTACTGAGAAAATATTTTGAAAGTAATCATTAAACATACCATGAATCTCGGTTGGGAAAACTATTTTATTCTTTTAATTCTGTAAAACTGACAAATCAGTTTGTTTATCCAATTTATATGCAGTATATTCTCTTATGTTGAAATGCTAATTAATATACTATCTTAAATTGAAATATTGAGGAAGCAGGAAAATAAAACGGACTACGCAGTCATATTGCCATGGGGTAGATATGCATAAAACCCATGTATCTCATCGTCACCAATTTTTATTAATATAAGAAGGTATGATATTGTTAGGCTAACAGATATTTAGGACAGTGATAATGCTTGACATATATTTCATACAGCAGGGCAAAGTTTGTGGCACTCTATTCCATGAATAACAGAAATATTGAATCCCAAGTTGTAGGAACTGATAGAGCAGCGCCTGTTCTGCCACATAAAATTTCAGCATGAAACTTATGTTATACGTGAAATAGAGGAGACTGCCACAATGAAAATGGTTCATCTGCACGAACGTCCCAAAGACTATGATCTATTTCATCTTCCTTTATGTCTGCCATGCAACTTACTTCATCATCACTGAGAAAACAATATTGTTTGCTCAAATTTTCTTCTTCCTGCAGGATGACGTTATTAATAATTGCATGAAGACTACCGGGGTCTGGCAGTATCATGAACATCTGATCCAAGGCTTCAATGTCAGCTGGTAGGAGTCCAGATTTCATTTCAGCATTAACTGTTGATTTGGTTTCGGCTTCTCCAATACCAGGTAGAATATGAGAACCCTCGTGCGAATTATCAGATTGCCCTTCATTTTTCAGAAATGAGTCACTGGATAATCCTTCCTCCTTTCCAGTATGGTGGGAAAGGGAAAATCTGGCTGCGTGAGTACAGTGAGGTTTGACGACATGACGATGGTGATCTAATATTTTGTTGTTCAATTTGGTGTTCCAATAATTCTTGACGGCCAAAGCCGTACGGCCTGGTAACCTGCCTGCAATGAGCGCCCACCTGAAAAATCCACGGACATATATACATATGATCTCAATGTTCATATTCAGAGGGTATAAATTAATGATCATTTACAATGACGAACGATGCTGGTAAGAACAGACAATCATCCTAAAGTATCGTGAATATTGTCAATTTAGATTAAGTTTTTATAAAAACATGAAGAAATTAAAAAGAAAAAAAACAAGGGTTATATTGTAAACGGTAGATACACAGTTTTGAGTATTTAAGTTGAATAAAGCCTATTGAGTTAAATATAAGATCTATAGAGTTTAGTTTCAAATCTTTGCCATTGTAAAATTGATTTATAACCTGCTTGTATCTCTAAGTGGGAGAAAATGCTTGGTTTCAAC
>JZKD02S2180328.1:234043-247834 GCA_000966675.3 Picea glauca
GTTGAAACCAAGCATTTTCTCCCACTTAGAGATACAAGCAGGTTATAAATCAATTTTACAATGGCAAAGATTTGAAACTAAACTCTATAGATCTTATATTTAACTCAATAGGCTTTATTCAACTTAAATACTCAAAACTGTGTATCTACCGTTTACAATATAACCCTTGTTTTTTTTCTTTTTAATTTCTTCATGTTTTTATAAAAACTTAATCTAAATTGACAATATTCACGATACTTTAGGATGATTGTCTGTTCTTACCAGCATCGTTCGTCATTGTAAATGATCATTAATTTATACCCTCTGAATATGAACATTGAGATCATATGTATATATGTCCGTGGATTTTTCAGGTGGGCGCTCATTGCAGGCAGGTTACCAGGCCGTACGGCTTTGGCCGTCAAGAATTATTGGAACACCAAATTGAACAACAAAATATTAGATCACCATCGTCATGTCGTCAAACCTCACTGTACTCACGCAGCCAGATTTTCCCTTTCCCACCATACTGGAAAGGAGGAAGGATTATCCAGTGACTCATTTCTGAAAAATGAAGGGCAATCTGATAATTCGCACGAGGGTTCTCATATTCTACCTGGTATTGGAGAAGCCGAAACCAAATCAACAGTTAATGCTGAAATGAAATCTGGACTCCTACCAGCTGACATTGAAGCCTTGGATCAGATGTTCATGATACTGCCAGACCCCGGTAGTCTTCATGCAATTATTAATAACGTCATCCTGCAGGAAGAAGAAAATTTGAGCAAACAATATTGTTTTCTCAGTGATGATGAAGTAAGTTGCATGGCAGACATAAAGGAAGATGAAATAGATCATAGTCTTTGGGACGTTCGTGCAGATGAACCATTTTCATTGTGGCAGTCTCCTCTATTTCACGTATAACATAAGTTTCATGCTGAAATTTTATGTGGCAGAACAGGCGCTGCTCTATCAGTTCCTACAACTTGGGATTCAATATTTCTGGTATTCATGGAATAGAGTGCCACAAACTTTGTCCTGCTGTATGAAATATATGTCAAGCATTATCACTGTCCTAAATATCTGCTAGACTGACAATATCATGCCTTTTTATATTAATAAAAATTGGTGATTGCTGACGATGAGATACATGGGTTTTATGCATATCTACCGCATGGCAATATGCCTGCGTAGTCCGTTTTATTTTCCTGCTTCCTCAATATTTCAATTTAAGATAGTATATTAATTAGCATTTCAACATAAGAGAATATAGTGCATATTAATTGGATAAACAAACTGATTTGTCAGTTTTACAGAATTAAAAGAATAAAATAGTTTTCCCAACCGAGATTCATGGTATGTTTAATGGTTACTTTCAAAATATTTTCTCGAGTTGGTTGTGGAGGTTAGGAATACTTTTTATTTTTATAGAGTAGTTACTTATTTATATAATGTTTCAAATTCTCATTTATTATTATCTTTTTGGTCTCTATTCCTAATAATAGTTTTAGTATTTTCAATTATTATTCATTTTTCTCCATTCCCCACTTCTTTTACCTTTTGAACTTCATTCCTTAATTCAATTTGGTGATTAGAGATTACCTTAACACAAAATTAACTCATCTTTATGCTAGATTATTTTTAAGGGCCTCTTTACTTCTATGAGACAAGTTGTTTCAATTTGTAGTTACTTCTTCACTATTGCTAGCATGTCATAGTATTTCTTCTCTTTATACCAAAAATTATGAGATTGAATGTTCTTTTGTTATACTTGAATGCTCTCTAATTTTATGAGCTTATTCATTTCTTTTTTGATGGTTTTGATATCTCTATGAACTTATTCATTTCCTCTTTGATGGTTTTGATATCTAATTTATCTTCTAAACTATTAGGGCCAAATTATTATTTAGTTTTTCTTCTAGCTCTTTAATCTTGATCCTTAGATTAAGGTTTTTTATATTATTGGTCTTTCCTTATTAGATGATTGTTTCTTTTCTTGGTTTTTCTTTTTTATTTCTTGTAATTTAATCTTCATTGTCTACAAGTCTCCAACCCTAATATTTTATTGTCTATCTTTTTCTTAATCTTATCTTCCAAGTATCTAAACTTATTATCAAGCATTACCTCTAACTATATTTAAAGTTTATTATATTTCTCTTCTCTACATTTATCTAATGATTCTATGTATTCCCAAACATTATTTAAGACTATTTTGCTGGACCTCCCCTTGATAGGTTTTGGTAATTGCTTGTATTAGGTCAATTTTGTAGATTAGAATTTTAAAGGTATGCCTAAGTGAAAATGCCACGTGAACCTCCACGCATGATCAACGGCAGGTTCTTTCACTAGACTCGAAACCACAACATAGCTACTACAAACCCTAATTTCGCTCTTTTACATCGGCTTAACCCGTGAGCTACACAACCAATGACAGGCTCTTTCACGAGACTCAAAACCTCACCCTACCTACTACAAACCCTAATTTCGCTTGTTTGCATCGGTTTTAACCCATGTGCTACACAAAGCCCTCAAAATCTGCAGTAAGCTCTAGAAAATCATGTTTTCATTATCGAAAATCAAATCCTGGTCTTGGATCTTGATAAATATATAATCTTTTTGTTCGAGTTTTAAATGATGAAACCCTCTATGGGTCGTACAAAAATCACTCGATCTTGAGCCACTCGCAAAAGTAATACTAAGATTCGATAAAATTTACTCTGAATCTCATGTTTTTTATTCCTTCTCAAGCTGTAAAAACTATTGGTGGTATCGAGTTGGTGAAAGAAAGTCGGATCTGTTGCACCCACAACTAGCAAAACACCCAGCGTAGCACCCTGAATCCCTCGTCTCAACTCAGCGATTCTTCAAAGAGAGGGATACACCCAGTTTGGTAAACACGAGATCTCATTCAACTAAAGAGCTCACTATCAGGTTTGAATTTCTTTCAATTTTCAATCAACCTATGAAATTAAAGAAAAAATCACCGACTAAAATACATGAAATTATGCCGCTCCAAAATGGATCCAACGGTATATCAAAATTAGAATAAGTGGGGTTTATTAGAAAAACAGGAGACATCCTAGCAGAAACAAACAAACAATGAGTATGTTTAATTTCTATTTATTTGAAATTAAAAGACATTTAAATGAATTTAGGTTGATGTTATCTTTGTAATTTTAAAAATATATTAAAAATGGATATAAAATTAGCACAAACATATTAAATGTAATTGATGTCTGTCACTAGATTTATATCCTAAACAATGAAATTAAAGTTTTCAACATATATCTATTAAATTATTTTGTTCATTAAATTTATTTGTAGTGATAAAAGAAACTAAGTTATCTTTGTTATTATAAATTTTAGTTTTAAGGTTAATTTTTAAATTTACTATTAAAAAAAATTAAAAACTGATGATGATAATGAAGTTTCATTGAGACTTAACTATTTTATTGATCTTAGGAAGGTAAGGGATGACTTGGAATTTCTGTGGTCAAAAAAACATTAAGGAGAAGTCTTCTAAAATCATCATAGTTTTGTTGAGTTAAAAGTTTAGGAAGATTGATAATGTGACAAATCTTTTGAAATTAAAATGTCCATATTATAACATAAAATAAATAAACTAAACAAATATAATTATAAAACTTTCAATTAATTAATTTACTCATATATATGTTTCTATTTAGTAAAAGACAAGTTTAAACATTATATATAGGACTTGTTTGGAAAGTGTCATCTCACTCAAATCCAAATCCAATTATGTAATTGTTGGTGAAATTGCAATTTTCCATTATTCCAATTGCAGTTTTGAATACATAAATGGATTCAACCCCTAAAAAATTCTTATTACACTAATTGTTCAAATTGCATTTTTGAAGGCACAAATGGATTCAGCACTCTAAAAAAAACCTTATTGCAATAAAATTGTGCAATATCAACAATTGATATATATAATTTCAGCAGTTTTTCTAAATTTCTTATTGGATTTTGGATAAAAATGATGGGAAAAAAGTGACCTAAAAAAATTCAAAAAGTAAAATGTTTAGATTAATTTTTTTAGAAATAAAATGAAAGGTGAAACAATTAGAATATATCCCATAATCATCTTTTATTTTAATCTCCATTTTCAATAATTTCAATAACTTAGTTGTTTAATGGTTAATTACTATATTAAAGATGACTATAAAGTTATGAGCAATATGCATTCCACAGCAATGTCATCTTATCAACAGAAATACAAAGCAGGACAATCAATGGCATTGATGACTCTGGACTCCCACCCCTGCCATCGTACAATTCCAAATGTCCACGACCAAGCCTACTCTTGTATAAGTTAGTTTTGATACACTGAGGCATAGGTTTTCAATCTCTTCAATAGGATTCTTGGCATCTAATTCTCATGAATGAAATAGGTACTGAAGTCCATTATAAGTTCTTAATTGGTATAACAGTTTTCTTAAAGCCATGGCGATGATCTCTTTGAGACCTACATGGCTATAGATCTGATCTCTGAATGCAGTGACCCCATTCTATTCTGTTTTTTTTCAAGGTTTGACGGGTCTCTTCTGGCTGCTTAGATATGCGTTCTGTAATTTCTACGTTTTGTATTTTCAGAAGACGGAAAGATTTGACTCGTTGGTGGTGAAGAGTATCGGAACAATGCAAATTTTTTAGCCGCTAGAGTTTGGAGAAATTTTAGACATGTTATTTGAATTTCACGTAGAAATATCCTAGATTTCAGATAACAGTTAATTTACTGGGAGAATGAAATTTTTGACTGGGTGTCCTGTTGATTCTGATTCTGTTTCGTTCTTTAAGATGAAAAAGACGAAGAGATTGGAGGAAGAGGACTCTGCAAAGACTGCGCCTGCTCCGGAAAGAGATTAGATAATTAATTAATGGATTCATACCAATACCAACAATGTATGTGAGAGTATGTATTTTCTTTGAACCTGTAATGGCTTAGAATGATTAAGGTATATCAATAAAAAAATGTATACTGTTCTGCTTCATATTTAACACGATTTTGTGCACATTCAAGTGCATACTTCACTGTCAAATAACGATTTAAAAAGTAAAATTGGAGATGAGTAACCACTGGCCTACCTTGGACATCTTGAACAACTATCCGGAGGAAGTCATAACCTTGGAGACGTTTTGGAAAAAACTAATTTTATTCCGCAATCCCTCCCTTTCTCTATTTCAGTTTACAACTGACTGAATTGTGCATGGCGCTATAGTTACCTAGGCGATGGAGGCAATTAAACCTAGGCTTCAACTTTTAGGCAGGCCTTTAAGCCTAGGCTTCAACTCGTCAAGCGGCCGCTTCTCTTGATACAGCCTATCAGTGTAACCATCGTTATGCACAGTGTTGCTTCGTGAAACCTACCTCTACACAAAAATGAAATGTTGTTTTGGATAAAAGAAGTAAATAATAAGCATAGGTTTCATCCATAACGTACGGTAATCAGTTAGGTTTAGGGTTTAGAGTAAATTGGTATTGCTACAGTATTTGTTGATGTTAATAATTTTGGATTAGACTAAGACAAAGAATAATGTTTCAATTTCCACTGTACATTTATAAGTTTGTCCATGAAGTTAGATAATGCGTTGAACAACTACCATTTCCAAGAAAAAAAATAGAGTATAACACCTAACCTTCAATTAGCTCTTTAATTACAATGATGAAGATAGTGGTAGTGATGGTGGATTTTATTAGAATTTTGTTTTTGTTTAACACCATTAATGATGATAGTGGTGGTGATGGTGGATTTCTTTAGAATTTTATTTTTGTTTAACACTATAGTTTTGATAGGTTAAAAGGTTAGGAAGGTTGGTATCTTAACAAATACTTTGACTAACAGAAAGTGTTTTTCATCTTCAACCCTCTCAGTGTTAAAAACATAACAAATTCTTTAAACCCACAATATTTATTTTAACAATGTTGATTTTATTCTTTACACTAGTCAAAATAGAGACATAATTTTGATTTTCTAGATTAGGGTTGATCACCTCCTTATACTATATTAATTTTGTTTGTCCTCTACTTCTTTATAGGACCACAATTTCTTGTTAAAATTAGATGTAATAATATTTTTAATATCATCTTTATTCTTCAAAGTGACATCTTCTTTTATTCCCCAATGATTTGGTGTTTTTATGTCATCCCCGTCCCATGGTTTTGACTAGAGTTTGAAACAAATTTAGAAAGTCCCTTGTCTTATATATTTCTTATCTTGTTCTTGTACATTAGATACCTATTCATAGTAGTTCTCTCAATTAGGGAGAAACTATCTTCTATAAGGAGGATAGGATAAGGTGTATTGACTTTAATTTTGAGATTATAAGTTATATAACAGTTTTTTATTTGTTTTATCTTTCTCCATGATTCTCAAGTGATATTGCTACCCCAAATTTCACAGCCATATAAGATAACAAGGGTGATGAGAGTCTCAAAGAAGAACAATGAAATTGTCAAAAAATTTATAACTATGCCACCACAATACACAAAATCCATTTCAGATTTCTTTTCTAAATATAGAAAAAAGAAATTGAAGATTAAAAAAAGAATTTTCCAATATAAATAACTTTAGAGAATCTAAATCCTCCTCATATTTCTCATGTAAGAAATATGTAGAATTAATGGGAAGCCTATTTCAAAGGAAAGGAAAACTAAAAAAACATTCCTCTTCATCATAAATAAATCATGGATATGTGCATCCATTTCAGGATAATTGAGATGGAAGAAAAGGATTGGAGAAGTAAAGAGAGCAAGGGGTTATATAAGAAAAATCTTGAAATGAATTTAGGATTGGAATTTCTTGATAGGAGGTGGAGATTTTTCTTGGTGAAGATGAGAAAAGCTCTAAAACTTTGAAATCAATTTTTATGATTAAATAATGAATGGTATTTTTACATTTTTGTGAATTATGCTTATGATATTCTATCATACTTTTATGTGATGTGGTTGTTACATACATGTAAATGATATTGGATATTTCAAATAACTATTTAGCTAAAAAGTTCATGTGCTTGATATATTATTGAATTAAAAAATTCTTCTTTTATTTAATAATAATTAAATTTCTTATGTTTTTATCTAATTTACATTACATTCATTTTTAATTAGTTAGGAAATATTAATTAGATTTAATATTAATTAGTTAAATATTTAGAATATATTAAATTAGATTATAAATTAGATTTGTGTTAATTTATTTATTCATATCAATAGTTAAAGTGAAGATCCTTCCTTATTGTTGTTGGCATAATTTTTCCATACATAAACCATGGCTTTGACCATAAAAACCTATCCTGTATAAACTAAAAATGATTTTTTTAGAGTTTTTAAACATAAATTATGATCCATAAATAGTTAGGACCTAAATACTTATCTTTTATCCTTAAACAACAATTGGTGAGACCATGACACACATATTCGCATGCCCAATCACCAAAATTAAGCACATATTCCTCACATAAATCCAAGATTCCTTTCGTATGAAACACTTTATGACATAAAACCTTGTTGATGGATTATAATCTCAAAAATATTAATTAAAGATTAAATCCCTAGTTTTCAACCTCAAATAATGACTTGGGATATGAAACATATCTATGTTACACCTAAACCTTGAAAATAGATCCATATTCCTCTTAAAGATAAATATTTCATAAATAATTGTGTCATGATCAAGCTCTTCATGTAACCTAAAATCACTAAAAGAAATATTGATATAGATTATATATTATATATTTAGTTCTCAACCTTACACAATAATATTTAGGTATTAGGTCACCGTCTTGGCTCTATGCATTACATGTGAGCCCCAAAATAATTATTTAGGATAGTTTTTATCCTTAAACTATGGTGTGTTTCATGAGACTTGTCCCTATTGCACTCAATCCTAAAATTTCACTCCATGTTCCTATTAAAGGATAATATTATTTGTTGACAGATTTTTAATGGTTTGGGACCATGCACCACTTAAGAGTCCTAAAAGCATTAGCTATCTTGTTTAAATTTCTAGTTTTAAACCTTAATCAATAGCTTAAGACAACCTATCCTTGTTCCATTAAATCCTCAAAATTTATTGATTAAGACAACCTATCCTTGTTCCATTGAATCCTCAAAATTGAGACCTTATTCCTATTCATAGGTTAAATATTTCTTAGGTAAGGTATGTATTATGTATGGGGTCCTATGCATGGATTATGAGCTTAATAAGCATAAATCCTTAATTTTAGTTTTAAACTGGTTTGATACGTAAGACCCATTCCTATTGGGTTAAATATTAAAAAATAGTAGATATTTCTCTCCAAGGTGAAATATTCATTCTTGATTAATTATGTCATGGTCATGGGATAGATACATGACTTATGAACACTAAAATAGTTGGTTAGGATCTCAATTTATATATTTTTTCTTTAAACCATGACTTTGTTGACAAGAACTATACATATTGCATCCAATCCTTGGAATGGGCCTATGTTCCTCTTAGAAGACAAATATTCCTTCTTGAGAAATTATATAATATTCTAAAACCTTGAGAACACCCTATAATCCCTAAAACTATTCAATTTCTAACTTAAATCATTAGTTTTCAACCATGAGCCATGATTTATCTCATGAGGCACATCCATGTCATTCCTAATCTTCAAATTTACATCCATGTTTCTCTCAAATGCCAAATATTAATCATTTTACATGGATTATGTTATCATTCGTGGAACTATGGATGGATCCCTAAAATATTGGCTAGGGCCAAAATTCCTGCCAAATATTAATAATTCCAAATCCTTAAAAGTATGTCTATTAATAGATCATAAAAAGATTCCTTATTAAGGCTCTATGTCATGGACATGGAGCAACATGGATTATGAGCCTTAAAATAAGTAGTTAGGTCCTAAATCCATAGGATGTTTCCGCAAGCCACAACTTTTCTCATGAGATTTGTCTTTTCTAGGTTAATTCAATCATTTTGAACAAATTGTTTTAAGAAAGATATTTCCTTAAGATCTCTTAGTTTTAGTTTAGTTGGGGGCCAATAATTGTGGCTAGCGATTGAGTCGCCATCCATATAGATATTTTAGGGAAGAAAGAGAGGTCCTATAAGGTTTTTTCTGGAATGAATATACATACAAACATATATAACAAAATTCTTATTTAGTTTTAAACTGCAAGAAAAGGTAAAAAAAAAATTTTAACCATGTTATAATTGTGAAAAATCTAAAACCACTTTCACATTAATCAAATTAGGGGTTTCAAAAAATATTCTCCACTATCAAATCATTGATTGTGAAATAAATTTGATGTACTAGCAAAAGGGAAATGAAACAATAATGTTCTTGTATGGGTATCGCGGAGCCTTGCGGGATAAGTCATCACATGTCTTCATGAGCAAATGACAGTGGCCCATCATCATGGTGATGATAGCATGGAAAAGGATGGGGAGGAAATGTTGGGAATCATGGTTCTACTCCCCCATCATGCTAGCATATCCTCTCATAATTTGTGTATCTAGCCACTTGCACAATGAATTATAGCTTTGAATGGGTTTTCTATGGAAATAGTAATGTCATTTTTAGGGGTACTCTATCAATAGTTATGTCAAATTATAGGTGAGAATATCTATTCTAAATGAGATAGTAATAGTTTGGAACAACCATGGCTTTATTCGGCACTAGAGGGATTATCTGTGATTAAATTGTGTAGGTATTGGAGGCTAAGCGATTGGATAATAGAGATGGAAAATAGGAAGAATAGAGGGAATAAAGAAAGAGAGGGGGGGAAGACAAGGTTGGCCTCACTCCCATGAGTGACGATGGGAAATGGGGAAGAATAAGAAGCAGACTAGAGCACAAATGGAAACCATGGAAGCAATAGAACATTACCATCAGTGGTTTGTAGGCCCAATGAAGGAGGAAGTTGAGAGAATTGAAACTCAAGTTAGAGAGAAAAGGTAGTAGTTTTGAATCGAGGAGATGGCGCGTGAGTTTATAAGTGGATTCTAGAAACAAGGGTATCAAGACATTGGAAGAAAAAATACATGAAAATTGATATAGCTGTATCGTGGAGGAAAAGGGAGTGCAACAAGAGGCTATTCTACATAAATTAAACAAGGAATGAAAGTATGAGGCATTCCTGAACACAATATGGGGTTCAAAAGCTATCATTGAGGATAGTGAGAATAAAAAAGAGGAGGGGACTAGGGAAAAGGACAAGGGTATGACAGACATGGAAACCAATGGAGCTAGAGAAGCTAATGGATTCAACCATGAAGGGGATTTTCACCTTGCCTACATCACCATTGCTTCAAGATCAAACTCTTATGATTAGTCTACACTATTTTAAGTTGCATTGTTGGATGGTGCTATCTATTTTTGTTATGCTAGCATTGTTGATAAAGCCTTTAGCTAGACATAAATGGTTTATAGATAAATGTGCTACTCTTTTGTAATTTTTAAATATTGTGTTCAATGACTATATCTATATAAATGGACTTAAAAAAGAGGCTTATCATTTTTTTTAAGGAATAATTATAAAGCTATTTCCCTTCAAAACATATCACATATAAATTGCTTATAATTCATATTATCTATTATTAATAAATGTTTTTACTAACTTTAAAAACATGAATACAAATATAAAATGTTAAACATTATATATATAATGTACTTAGAATATTAAAAAAGAAATAATAACAAAAAAGTTATATCTAAAATATACCTAAAATTATATATATAAAGAGAGGGGACTTAGAATATTAAAACAAAAAATAATAACAAAACAGTTATATCATATGTAACAATTATAAGTCAAAAAGAACCTCTATAGACATTGACCCTGATACAGACCTCATAATATCTGAAGAAAGGAAAATACTTTGAGAGCAACACCCCAGCGTCCACACAAAATATATATTGAGATTCTATACTGAAAATCGGTCTCTAAAATATAGTAAAAGATTACCCATAATCTCTACTTAAAAAAATGGAAAATAATAGTGTGTGAACTAGAGTTTCTTACATGAAAGAAACTCTAGCTACTGAATGCAGGGCACATAAAACACGGAAAGTAAAAAAGAAAAATGTGACTCCTCGCCTGATAAGTAGCATAAATTGTTTGCCTTCTATATTCTACCATCTTGGAACTTCCTATGTGGGATAAATATGAAGCACGATAGCTACTCAGCTCTCAGAATTTTACTCGGCGTTCTACGAATGAAAAGACATGTACTCTCTCGACGTTCATCTATTTCAAGGTGCCGTCCCTGCAACATCTTCCTTCTTTCTTTTTAAGTCAAATTGCTGGTCCTATACCGGAGCAAGATTCACCTCCTGTTTTCTTCAAGTGTCCATGTATAGATCCTCAACTATGGCTTCCACAATGGCTGCATATATGGAAGACCGCGTGAAATTGGGGTTTGCTGAATATTAATAGTCATGGGCTTTCAGGGAAGGCATCCATGGTCTCGTGAGGAAGATATTTTTCTCATTAAACACATCCAAACTCGAGGAGAAGACAGATTGTCTCAGGTTTCACGGCTCAGTCACAACTTTACGTCAATCCACTTCAGAATATATATATATAACTTACAGCGGTAACAACACAAGGTATCCCTATTCGGATTGTTGTGTTCGAGTAATCGGATGTAGCTTTCACTTTGGAATATATGCATCAGTTCAGCAGCTATCTTTATTCGGATTGTGCGTTCCTGCGTTTGAGTCATCGATTTCTGAGTAATCAGATGTCTAACTTTGGAATATACGTTTGCATGGATAAATAAATGTGATTCCATAAAAAGTATCACCAAGCACTTTGGAATATCACGGGCACCTTATCCCGATTGTGCGTTCGTGCATTCGGATAATCAGACGCATCAGCTGCGAAGTCAATCCATGGAGATGCATCTTCTGCAAAAGTAATGATGAGACCTTACCTCACTTGATGATAACATGTCCTTTTACAAAAGCAATATGGGAGGAAGCTCTGAAATTAGCAGGCTGAAATGGTAAATGGCAAGGATATACTATAGTGGATTGTCTAGATATCTGGTTTAGGACAAAATCTGTCCAGGCTAATAAAGCTCTTCCTTGTATAGTTCTTTGGGCTCTTTGGCTGGCTAGGAATGATATGATCATTCAAAATAAAGAAATGTGTGCCTATTCAAGTTTTTTTCTCAAATCAAGTATGCTTATGAGGGAGTGTGGAAACCAGGTATGAAAAAGCCTCCAAGAGTGGTTCCAAGTTCAAATATTGAAAAAACATATGCTTTGATGGGGGCCAGTCAAGAGAATTATGGGCTTGGGGAACTATTGAGTGAGGCGGAAGGTTTTCTCGAATATCCTTCCCATTATTCCCATGTTGCATATAGAGTCTGGTGGCGGATCATAACATAAAAAGTCTGTCTATTGTGTTAAGTTAAGGCGTCAATAGTGCCCGAAGACATGTTTGGTTGCCGGCCATACTTAGCTTAGCGAATTGGAGCATTTCTTCGAAAGTGCTTCTGCCTGATGAAGAGGAGCGATTCTAATATAAAGAGATGGCTCTCTGTCCCCTGTTTCTTCTCCATCCTTCCCATCCCATCTGGTAGGCATACCATTACTTACGATACCCCAGCCCTACCTAAAGAAAGTATTAGATCTGAAGGAATGAGATATTCTATTATGGATTATATTAGGGTAGGCATTGATTCATTTGCTTTCGGTAACCAGAAAGAGCTACCTGGTGTGGGCCGGGTTAAAAATAGCAGGCATAGAGCATGCATTCATAAATTCAGAGGGGCTTGCTTTTAGGTTACACTGAACGGGGAGGATACTGATTGGGTGCTCAACACCACACCCACAACACTCACTTCCCTTACTCTCTCGTACTCTACCCTTACTGACTCTAGTTCTTGCCTGACTTATGAGATTGGAATTGAGGGGAAAAGATAATGTTTCTAGACTTGAAGAAGAACAACCAATTGCCCTTCTCTCCCCTTAATAAACAGAGTTGATCAATTGAAGTTAGGATTCCAGGTAGGCATGTACTTAAAGTTAGAATCTGAGCTTTATGTTGGGATAAGGCCGCTCGCTTCGCTCAACAAACATTCTGCCTGGGACCTTCTCTCCCCTACTCTCAAAAATATTTAGGTAAGGAAGTGTTAGCCCTTTACCCTTCTATTTAGAAAGGTTCATGTTAACACCAAATTCCGACAGATTAGGAATTAAAGGAGGAAGAACTTCGGCACTAAGAAAACAAAGAGATTTAGGTAAGGAAGTGTGAGCCATTCTGAATTTTCATGGAAAAATGAAGGATGAAAGAATTTATTGAAAATAAAACTATATATATATATATATATATGAATGATACAGTTTGAGTGGGCTTAATGGTTAAGAACATGTGTTTCCTCTGTAAGTGAGAACCTTATAGCGAAGTGTTTGAGGGGACGAAATAAAAGTAAGGTAAGAAACATCTATGGAGTTTTGTCTATCTTTGCTAAAGCATAATTACATATATAAATAATGACTCGAAGAAATGGAAGAAGTTCATCACCTTCCTACCTGAGGTGAACCATCCTTATTCTATTTTGATCTATCGAATTTTGTCAAACCAATGCAACACTTGTGTGTCTTTTCTCAAGCAATATTACATATATAATTCACGACTCAAAGAAATGGTTGAAATGAACAATATCTATATCTTGAAATAACATATAATTCATGACTCAAAGAAATGGTTGAAATGAACGATATCTCGAAATAGCACAATTACATATATAATTCATGAATGCATAATTACATATTGGTTGGGATAACCTAACTAAA
>JZKD02S2180328.1:262540-283125 GCA_000966675.3 Picea glauca
TTACCTATTACATTCAATGACATGGGTATTAAATTTAAGAGGGTTAATAAATTTAATTGTTTAATTAAAGGATTACATATACGGAGGGGATAAGAAGCATTAAATGTAAGGATAAAACATTAATAATCGGATAAGACATTAATAATCAGATAAGACAATGAATGTAGGGATAAGGAAAGGGGGGAGGAGAAAAGGGTTGGTGAAGGAGGGATATGAGGGGGAGGAGGCTTACAGAAGGAGATTATTATTTTTCAGGGTTCTCTTGGATTTGCTGGTTCAAATTTTAAGTTCTGTAGTCGGGAAGGATCAGTACGGGGGGCACCGTTTTGCTGGGGGTTTTGGGCATGGGGGCCAGATATCCATATGGTATCCTGGAGCTAGGAAGCTGGATAGGCTGCTCCTAGCTGGCAGGGAGGAACCACGGTTTTGGCAGAGTTGGTTAGTGGCATCAAGCTGGGCAAGGCAGCAGAAGGAAGGTCAACAAGACAAGCGGAAGCAGCAGGAAGGTCAACAAGACAAGCGGAAGTTTAGCATCAGACCAAGGTATTTTAATATACATATTTGTTTTATTCATTTAAGGAATATGAAGTGTTATAAGGTTGTTCGTAAGCTATTATGTTCAGCTCAATAAATTTTATATATGTTGGTTTTGGTTATATGTTGATTATGAAATAAAATAAATGTTAGGTTAGCATTCCTTAAAATAAATTCTTTTGGGTTTTATAACGCTTTGTGGAGCTGAACCTTACATTTACTATGTTCATACTGAAATCCAACCACAACTTACCATTACCATCTCTGTGTACTTCCATGCCCATATTTTTTTTTGTTACTCCTTGATCCCTCATCTGAATTGTCCTGTCCACCTGAGTCATTTTCTTACTGATTTTATCCATGCTTCGGCTTGCATCGAGCATCTCATCAACAAATAACATCAAGACTATGAATGTACTATAAACTGTATAGTCATTCCTACCCTTTGAAAAATTCTGACTCACTATGAAGGATTCAAACCTCTTGTATATTTGCATGGGTACCAATAGGTCATACAATGAATTATCTAGCATGCAAACAAATTTACCGTTGTGATCTTGAATCAACCCTTTTGGTTGTTCCATACATACTATATATATGTCAATGATGACCTTGTGAGAAGTAGGATCCCACATGCAACATCCCTTTATACCACCATCATAACTTGCAAAGATATAAAACAAGCATGAATTTAGAAACAAAGATTTTAAGTCTGGAAATGATTTACGGCTTACCAGTACCTGCAATTATTTCTTTCTCTTATGACCTTGATGCTTCTACCATAAACAAGAAGATACATATGTCACTTCAGATGTCACTTCAGTACTCCCTTCCAACTTATAAAGGTTATCAACCTTTGTTGCCTTCATCACTACTAAACTACCTTTCAACAATGTAAGAGCTCCACCTTGACCTATATACTTATATCCACAAGAATCCAACACTCCTAATGAAATCAAATTTGATTTAAGCTCAGGTACATATCTAACATCCGTTAATTCCCTAACAATACCATTGAACATCTTGATTCTAATACTGCCAACCCTAACAGTTTTACAGGGAATACCATTTCCCATAAACACTACACCCTCATCAATAGATTGTTAAGAAATGAACCAATTTCTATGTGAGCACATGTGGTGGGAGGCACCTGAATCTAACTGCCATTCTTCTTGATATTGTAAATTGCTAGAAACAGATAAAACTTGATCATTCATACCTGAATTTGTTACAGCCAAATTCACTTCCTTCGTAGAGTTTTCCTCAGATTCCTTTCTCTTCCAACAATCTTTCTTGAGATGTCATGTTTTTCCATAGTACCAACATTTTTCTTTACCCTTTCTGTGTCTTGAATTAGATCAAGAAAAAATTCTCTCATTCTGCTCTTTAGTTCGACCTCTGACGAGCATCACCTCTGAAGTTGAGGTTTCTTGACTAGATTTTCTCCTCATCTCCTCGGCCAACAAAGCTCCCACAATAGAGTCATAATCTAAAACATCTATTGAGTTGAATCTAATAGAGGTGACTAGATTATCCCAAGACTCAGGCAACAAACACAATAGTGTAATATCCTTATCTTCATCTTCAAATTTAAATTCCATACTAGTCAATTGAACTATAAGGGTATTGAAGGTATTTAAATGGTCAGCAACTTTTGTACCTTATTTCATCCGCAAACTGTACAATCATCTCCTCAAGTAGATTATTCTCATCAAGGAATTCATCATATATAGACTTTCTAACTTGCTCCATAAGCCTGATGTTGTATCCTCTCCTACGATATTAAACAGAACATCATCCACTAGACATAAGAGAATGGTACTAAGAGCTTTTGCATCCACATATTCCCATTCCTCATTCGTCATGGTTGTTGGTTTCTTTGACTTGCCTGCCAATGCTTTTTTCAACCCTTGTCGCACCAGTAAATCCTGCATCTTGAGCTTCCAGAGCTCAAAGTTGCTTTTACCGGTGAACTTCTCAACTTCAAACTTTGAAATCTGCATATTACCCATTAGCACAAAAAATCTCCCAATACCCACTGCTTATAAAAAAAACCTTTTAAATGTGGAGGAATAATAAATAAGATTAAATGCGGATCCTTAATAAAAAAGGTTAAATGATAACCACAAAAGGTTTTAAAATAATATTTTTTATATATATTTCATAAAACCTTTTATATCCTCTTCAACATAACATCCATGTGAGATCCACCTCACATAAAAAAAAAAAAAAGTACTCCTTTAAATACTATATTTTATCCTCCCTTTCCACTTTCATAAAAAAAAAAACATACCTTAAATTTTTCTTCTTGAAAAATCATACGAATGTTTTAAACAGGATTGACGCTCCTTCACAATGGGTGGGGGAGCGCTACTTTGAATATCAAATCTCCCTTAGGGTTCATGGGGGAGTGATAGCACCCCTTGAGTGTGGATGGGTGAGTGATGGCACTCTGTGGTATATGATACGATGCGCGTGATACACAAAATTTTTAATTTCATAAGTGTGAGTGTGTCCACGTGCCTCTAACATTGCCTAGGGGGGGCGTTGATGACCTTCTTCTCACTCTACTCACTCAATTCATCTTCTTGCACCATGGATTTCACCTCACAGATCTCCAACATAGTATCTCTAATACCACTTGTTAGAATTGTCAATGCGGAAAACACAATTCACATATGATAATTAACAATCACACACAGATTATAAACACAGGGATTTCATGTGGTTCACCCAAACATTGGGATACGTCCACCAATCATAGGCATCGGTTGTGTTATTATTCAGATCATGGATATTACAACAGACTTTCAATTTCTCACTTGGTCTCTCTCTTTGCCTCTACGGGCTTACATGTATTTATATACATTTACAAGAAACTGATTATCAAATGCAATCCCTATCCATATTCTAACTTGGTCTATTTGGTTGCAACCAATGCAGAATAATAGGATCCAAATCCCTCCTTAGAAGAATTCATTGTCACCAAATCCCAACATGTAGGAGTTGGTTGTGGCTACTAGGGATATGTTTTATAGAGTGGTTACTTACAAAAGATTAGTTTTTGTTGCCCTTTCTTTTAAGGAAAAATGGGAAGTGGTCTGTCTCATGAGGTTTTTTCTACAAGGAATCTTTTGGAAACACTTAATCAAGGGATGAGCAAGATTATTATGAGGAATTCAACCAAGCCCATAACTTTATCGAGTATTTCTTATAAAATTATGGTCAAGACTTTAGCCAAGAGAATTTGAGATGTGGTTCTAAAAATTGTTCACCAAGAGATAGGCTTTGCATAGAGATGGTTTATTTTGGATACAATATTATCGCTCAGTTACAACATGGATTCAAGGATTCTAGTCAGTGGGAAAGCATATGTTTGTATTAACTGAACATTTATCAATGATATGTTTACTTTCCTTGTGTTTGGCCAGCATTGTGTTAGTATGATTAACACCTTCTAATAATCTTTTGTCCCCTGCATCCATCCTCAGGGGTCTATTAGACAAGGGTGTCCTTTGGCTCTTCAGGGTTGGATCAAAGGTATTTCTCTCCCTAGAGGGAGGAGATGGTTAATAAAAAAAATTCAAATGACTCTCAATTGTCCTACAATGTTTTGTGAGGCTTTAGGGGAAATTACTAGTGATCACAAGATGGACTACTGGCTAGTTGGTCTTTAGGATAAACCGTTGTGGTTGCTAGTTGCTTGGAGGTTTGTTCAACCAGGGGTTATTATGCATTATCTTGGTATACCATTTGGGGTGGACCTTTTGTCGGTTACTATGTGGGATTGGTGCTTGCAATGATTTTAGTGTAAGTTAATTTTTTTGGCAGTGCAAGGATATTCCCTTTGTTGTTAAGCTAATGATGGTGAGTAGGATTCATCAAGCTTCTTGCATCTACTATGTGCCTTGTTGTCTTTCGATCATGACACATTTCATCAATTGGAATAGATTTTGTGCTTGTACTTGAGGGCCAAGTATGGTGGGGATTGTGGTCTTCCCATGGTCCCTTGGGTTATCTATATCATAGCCAAGGGTCAGAGGGGGCTTAGCATGATTGATGTGGTGACCCAAGGTAGTACTTTGGCCACTAAATGGGTGTTTAGATATCTATAGGGTTCATCCCCTTAGACAAATTTTGATGCAACACAAATTTATTTTAGCCCAACATGTTGGCAAAGAACTTAATAATAATATTAAACAATAACCATATATGTAAAAAATATTTCATATATATATAGAAAAATATTTATAGTAGAAACTAGAAATAAATGAAAAAAACAAAAGGGTACATACAATCTATATAAAATTAGAACAAGTGGTTGGATCTAACAATCTGACATCTCTAATTAGTGATGCCTTTTTTGCTAGGAGTTACATACATACCTCATCTTACCATAATTAACAAAAAATTGGCTTAGAACTAACCTCGTTACCAAAACAAACTTGCAAGAGAGTTTCCAAATAATATGCAAAGAAGAAACTCTCAAACAATGCCATATACCAGGAAAAAAAATCCTCATGTGGAATCACCAAAAAAAATTCCCCACTAGTGAAAATGTCCTTGAAGGATGTTCTCCAGCTGAGAGTGAACTTGATCCCAACAAGATCTCACAAAGGAGAATTCCCACAAGTTGTGCTTCATTGATTCTAATTTCAAGAAAGAGCAGGAAATTCCATATGAATGACCACTTTTGGCGAGTCGGGCTTTGGAGGGGAGACCTTGGTAGATCACCATCCAAGAAAAAACCTAGAGTTTATAGGAAACTCAAATTGATAAGATACCATTCAACTATCAAATCCAATAGCTCTCCACATCCGAAGAAATCCATCTACATTGAGAATGGGACCTAACTCAAGCCATTGATGTAGAGTGGAGTAGATATTATGTGAATCATACTAGTTAAGGGACATCCAAAACTCCACTCCAAATATCACCAAATGAGACTGGTCATATCAATATTCATATTAAAAGTCTCTTCCTGGGGTATGATCCCAATGATATCCATAAAGGTAGCTTGATCCACAGAAAACAATGCAAACTCCCTAGCCACTAAATGTCATTTCTTTGAAGAACAAGAATTGGAATCCCAAATACCCTCCCCTGAAGAAAATATTCTTTCCACTAAGCCTCCTTGCCTGAAAACAAGGAATTCCATATATGAAAGTACCCTCCTACTTCCAACTCCAAATTGGCCTCTCATCCAGATCCCTACCTTATCTACTACCTTCCATTTCCAATGAACAAAACCCATGGACCTCCTCCAAGTTATCCAAATACTCTTGAAGATGAAGGACCCTGAAATATAGAAATCATGAGGAGTAGAAATGATATCACATAAACCAAATAGTCCCTCATGAGGTTTCACGTATGACTATTTGCATCATTGGTTTCATGTGGAGTAATATTATAAATACTTTTAGAAATTTGGTGTCCAATTAATTATAGATTAAAAAAGATATTTCACAAAAACATATGTTCCATGAACATGTGGATCCACCACTTTAGAAAGAGTCTTGAAACTTAGAAGTTAAAAAAAAATATCAAGGTGAAAATAATCTTGCAATATACTAATTTCCATAACTATGTATGCCAATTCCCTTTTTCATATTAAACTTCAGAAGTGTTTAATACTTCCATGTAAATTGTATTGCATTCTAAGTATAATTATTTCTAGGGACAAAAAACAAAAATGTAGAGTGATCTTGTTACACGAATGTGTTAATAGAATTTCTTCCAAAAGTATTTATATCTTTATGCACCAAATCAATGTGTCTCCCTTTTTATCTCGTCCAACGGATGTTTGTTTTTTCAACTTTTTAGCAAAAAAAAAAAATTTAGACAAATGTTAGTCATTCTATTAAATCTAACTTTCAGCCCAAAAAAAATAAATTTCAGCCAAACACCTGCAACTATGGAAATGTTGAGAAAATTGTGAGTTCTCTCTATCATTTCATTAAATCTAACTTTCAGCCAAAAAAAACTGAATTTCATCCAAACACCTGCAACTATGGCAATGTTGAAAAAATTGTGAGTTCTCTCTAACGTACTCCAACTTTGGAAGGAGAAGACTCGTTAAAATACTATGAGTCTAGTTTCATAGCTAACAGGAACATTTTTATAATTGAATCTACTTTCATTTGATACAATTTGTATTCAATTTAATTGATTTTTAGTCATTTTAATTACTTTTATAAAAAACATGACTGCAAATTATTTTTAGATGGCATTATGATTCAGTGAAATGAAAAATCAATATTTGCAATAATACACAATGGAAAATTATGGAAATTTTATATTACGGAACCTTTCATTGTCCTCTTCAAAAAGGCGTTTTTAGATTTTAATTTTAAATAAAAATTAAGGCAGATACATGGTGTCATACTAAAAGTGTTTAAAATCTGCAACTTTTTCACATTGGTCAAATTCAAAAAATTGTAATAATCATAATATTCATCCATTAAATTCAAAACTATAGTCATACATGACTAGAGTCTATGTGGATTGTTGCAGCATATTTTGTTTTTCATAAACAAAAGATGCAGTATCATTCCATTCATTTCTAACAAACATATTGTCAAACAATTGCTAAATTGACATATCAAATGTCAATAAAAAAAAAATTGAAAAAAAATCAATAGAAAGCTAACAAAATTCTTGACAATTTTTGTTTTTATTGTAAAGTGAAATATTAAATAAATAAAAACGTTTTTTACCAGAAGTTGAAGAAATTGTGAAAATATAATTTATTTTCTCAAAAACAAGGAAAATAGACACCCGCATCCATGATTTTACCAAGTATCTTGATGACATTATTATTTTTATCAAGTCAAAGGAAGAACACCTAGAGCATCTCAAACAAGTGTTGGAAAGGTTGAATTCAAAGAAGTTGCAAATTAACTTGAAGAAATGTACTTTCTTTTAAGAAGAGTCGGTTTACTTGGATTTTGTGGTTTATAGGGAGGGTTTGAAAATGGATCCTGAAAAGGTGAAATCCATTGTGGATTGGCCAGTGCCTAGATGTACATTTGATGTAAGGAGTTTTGATGCAGCCGCACCCCTTGCCTTAGCAAAAGGCCTCTGCATTGACCTCCCGGTATTTAAGGATCGTTCAAGTTCACCCCCCGAGTCGGAGTGGATCCTTCGATTCTCCCCTGGAATCTTTATTTGATTTTGACCCATAGGTCTTTTTCGGCACCTTACAGCCTTTAGGCCCGATCCCTTCTCCGTTCACAATAGAAAAGTAGTAATCGGATTTTGGGGTTTTCCAATCCTTGATGTCGCAAACCCTTGCTTCCTCGAATTCCCAATCTTTGATATCCCGATGCACTCCCTTTGGACTTTAGCCCCTCCTGGCTATGCCCTAGTCCACGCGACCTCCTCTTATATGACCATAGTCATACCTCTTATCGAGATTCAAGGTTTCGAATGTCGAAATCTATTAAACCCCTTGTCAACAGAATCCCCAATTTCCCGATTCTCGATTTCCCAATTGATGACCTTTCCTTTTGGGAAATTTCCCGAAAGCTTCAATATCGGCCACGCGTCCTCAAGGATGGACGGTCCTCGCCACTTCGGGATTTTCACCGTGTAAATTCCCAATGCCTCGTTATGCTGAGATGACGTCAGCAGGGTCCCACACGGAGCTCTCCTTTTTTCGGAAAATCGAAATTCGCAATTTCGAACTGCAAGTTCCCCTTGTCTCCAGGACTCACGAAATGTCGATCCCCGACTTCCTCCGGATTTTTGACACGTGTCCCAAGTAGATGGACGGTTCAGATTGATCCTCGGGTTTCGCCGACTAAAAAATCCAAAACACTCACTTATGTGAGTCCCGATGATCGAAATGTCGATGGGCTTCCAATCTCACCCACGTATCCCAACTGATGGACGGCTTCGATTGTTTATGGGGTTTCCAACATGGATTTTCCCGATCTCTTTCCCACAGAACTTACGATTTGCCGAGTCTCGAAACTCCGATGGAGTCTTCCTTTTCAATACTTTTCCTGAGATCTTAGATCTTTGCCACGTGTCCCCTCAAGATGGACGGCCCTGATTTAACCTCGGGATTTCAAGACTTTCGATGCCCCGATGACCCAATTTCTTTGACAACTTAAAACCCCGATCGTCGAAATGTCGACGGGCTCTCGATTATCACCACCTGTCTCCGCAAGATGAACGGATCAGATTGATTCTGGGATTTTCACTATGAAAATTCCCGATCACTCATCCTCGTGACTCCCGATTTCACGAATACCGAAATTTCGATGGCCACACCTCTTGTAGGAACTTTCCTCCTCCCGTTCACGAAGCTTAAACTCCATGCAAATCCTGGTCAATCCAACGGTTGACGGGTATCTATGTGAAGATCCTACGGTCCACAATCTCCTGAGATTGAACTCCAGACGCAACAGTAACCTCCCCGCTTCTCTGGCAGATCTGACGGCTGGCAGGATTTCACTAATCCTCCCCCCCCATATTTCTGACCGTCAGTCTCTTCCCTTTGATGATTTCTACAAAGGAAACCAAGGAATCTTCCCTAGACTTATCCGCTTGCGCTATAAACTTTCGATGCCCTCAATGTTTTCAAAAGGCTTTACTCCTCCTGAGCTTCTCACAACTTCGAGCCTCAAAGAGGATCCTTTCATGCACTCCTTGCGGCGACCTCCAAACACCTAAAGTGTTAAACTCTCTTCAACCTTATGCACGCCTTGCACGGCTCATGTGCCCCACTGCACTCTGAGGAAATGAGAACAAACGCTACCCCTCCTGAGATTTCAGAGACAACCCTCTGAACTCCTTGTTGACCCACTCCTTGCGGACAATTCAACTACACTCCTTATAGGAATCTTGCTCAGATAGAGAAACAATTGAAACTCATCCTCCTTACTCTTCCTCTCTCAGATTTTAAACATTCAACAAGAAATCATTCATACATAGCATAAAAATCAACTGCATGATAGAAAGAAGAAATCATTCATGAACATAACATTCAAAGATGCATACACAAAGAATATGTAAACACCATGAGTCTGAATCACAACTTTCTTTATATGAATTAAAAACTTATGTACATGGAGTCTGCTAAACAACTCTCTGCTTCTCCCCTATGCTCTCTTCTTTGTTCATGCTTCAATTCCTGTTACAATGCACAATGAGGGTGTCTATATCACGTTTCTCTCTTCCCTTCTAAAACTATCTAATCTAGAATTGAATTCTACCTACTTGCATTAACTCCTATAAATGCCTTCTACCTACTAAGGACAAGAGAAATCACTCAAGGTCCATTTACATTATACAACTACGCTTCTTCTTAATGACTTCATTTAAGATTGCGCATCAACTTCAAGGAAATTTGAAAATTTGCGTTGGCTTGTCCAGATGTCTTTGGCTTCCGCGCTGGCTCACTTGATGTTGGCGATGCTCCTGCATCATACTCCCTCGCTTGAAAATTTCCATGGGCTCATGTCCATGAGCTCTCGCATGGTCTGTCCATGCTTCTGAATCTCCGCTTCATTCTCCCAGCTGGCATCTTCAACTGGATGGCCCTTCCACTTGACTAAATATTTGAAGTATTATTTCCTTCTAGTCTTCTTGCCAATTCTTTTGTCTAGTATGCTTTCCATTTGTGGCTTCTTTGCAACTGGCATCTACTTTTTCCACTGAACCTCTGACTGTTCATCACTTGTTCATGCTTCCTCATATTTGTATGGGTACAAATCTGAGACATTGAATATCGGGGAAATTCTGATCCCATTGGGTAATTCAATCTCATAAGCAATGTCCCCAAATTTCTTCAAGACCCTACATGGTCCGATTTTCTTCATCTTCAATTTATTATATGTTCCTCTCGGGAACCTTTCTTTCCTTAAATGTGCCAGAATTAAATCACCAACTTCAAACTGAAGTTGTCTTCTGTGTTGATCTGCTCTACGCTTATACTTCTGGCTTGAACTCTGCAATCGCTCCTTCACCTTGCTGTGAAGTTCCTTCATCGCTTCTGTGAAATCTTCTGCACTACCGCTCCTAGTCGCATTTTGTTATGAATCCCTTAATTCAGAAATTCCCCTCAGTTGTATGCCATAGACAATCTGAAATGGACTTTTCCCTATGCTCCTATTGACTGAGTCGTTATACACAAACTCTGCCTATGGTAATATATTGTCCCACTAGCTGTGGTGTTCTGTCACTAGGCTTCTCAGCAAGTCTCCCAGACTTTTGTTCACTACTTATGTCTGCCCATCCGTCTGAGGATGATAAGACAAACTAAAAGACAAGTTAGTTCCCAACTTATTCCATAATGTCCTCTAGAAATTCCCTATGAACCTAGTATCTCGATCTGAAACTATACTCCTTGGCAAACCATGAAGTCGAATGACTTCTCTGAAAAACAAATTTGCAATGTGAGTTGCGTCACTGGTTTTCTGACATGGAATGAAGTGTGCCATCTTTGAAAATCTATCCACCACCACAAAGATTGAATCACAACCTCTTTGTGTTCTTGGCAACCCCAACACAAAATCCATGATGATTGCATCCCACGACCTCTCTGGTATGGGAAATGGTTGATAAAACCCTACATTCTGTTTTCATCCCTTCAAATGCTGGCAAATTCTGCATCTATCCACGAACCTCTTGATGTATGCTCGCATTCCCGACCAAAAATGTTACTCGTTCAACTTTGCGAATGTCTTGTCGTGACCAAAGTGTCCTACCAATCCTCCACTGTGTTTCTCCTTCAGCAGATTCTCCCTCATGGAGAATTTTGGAATACAAAGTTGATTGCCCTTAAACTACAATCCTTCCTGGATCATGTATTCTATCCATTGGCTCCTATCTTTGAGAACTGGATTCTCAGTTGCTTCATACGCCTCTTGAAAATCTGGATCAACTGCGTACATGTCCCTGAGATCATCAAAACCCAACGTTTTGACTCGAAACTCCTACAACAGCAAACACTTCTTGCTCAAAGCATCAGCAACTTTGTTAGCAGTTCCAGAAATATGTTTAATTACAAAAGTGAAATTCTACATATACTCAACCCATTTGACATGTCTCTGATTCAACTTTTCCTGTTGAGTCACAAACTGCAGTGCATGATTGTCACTGTATAAGACAAATTCCTTGGGAATCAAGTAATGCCTCCATTTATTCAATGCTTGTATGATAGCATAGAACTCCTTATCATATGTGGAGTACTTCACTTTCACTTCATTCAGCTTCTCGCTAAAGTATGTTATTGGCATGTCTTCTTGACTCAATACTGCCCTGATTGCAAATCCACTTGCATCGCATTTCACTTGAAATGTCTTTTGGAAATCCGGCAACACCAGAATTGGTTGTTCCATAATATTTCTCTTCAATAGATTAAAACTTTTCTCAGCCTCTTCTATCCAGTGAAAAGACTTGTGTCTTTTCTTCACTGTATCCATCATTTCTGCACTAATTCCACTGAAATTCCTGATGAACTTCCGGTAGAAACTAGCCAATCCGTGAAAACTTCTCACCTCAAATATGTTCTTCGGTGATGGCCAATTCTTGATCACTTCCACCTTATCTGGATCCATCCTCAATTTGTCTGCAGAAATAACAAATCCCAAGTAAATGAGCTCTGTCTTCATGAGTGAGGATTTCTTCATGTTTATGAGAAGCTTCTCTTGCTGTAATCTCTTCATCACAATAGCCAAATGCTTTAAATGCTCCACTACTGTTTTACTGAAAACCAGTATGTCATCTAAAGACACAATGACAAATTTTCCAATGAACTCCTTCAGGACTTCATTCATCAACCTCATGAAGGTACTTGGTGCATTTGTTAAGCCAAATGACATAACAAGCCATTCATACAACCCTTCGTTTGTTTTGAAGGTTGTTTTCCATTCATCACCTTCCCTCATGCGAATCTGGTGATAACCACTTTTCAAATCAATCTTTGAAAAATATTTTGCTCCACTTAAGAAATCCATCAAATCATCCATCCTGGGCAATGGAAATCTGTATCTGATGGTTATCTTGTTAATGGCTCTTGAATCAGTGCACATCCTCCAGCCTTCGTCTTTCTTCGGACTGAGTATTGTTGGAACAACACATGGACTCAAGCTTTCCCTGACCAAACCTTTGTCCAACAACTCCTGGAATTGCCTCTTGACCTCTTCATTCTCTTGCGGCGTCAATCTATACGCGACTTTATTTGGTAAACTAGCTCCTGGTATGAGGTCAATATGATGACTCACACTTCTGATCGGTGGCAATGAAGGAGGTAATTCGTCCACTACTATATCAGCGAACTCTTCCATCAGTTCCTAAATTTCTTCTGGTAAATCATCCACTCTTGTGCTGGTCAAAACAATTCTAGGCTTTTTGACCACAAAGAATTGTGGATCTTCCTTTTTCTTAACCTCATTAAGAAGTTCCTTCCCACTCATGAGAAATATCATGTTGCTCACTTCCAGCTTCACCTCCTTATCTTTGATTGAAAGCAACATGTGAGTTCTCCCATTCTTTTCTAGGGTGTATGTGTTCATCTTCCCATCGTGAATCACATTTATGTCATATTTCCATGGTCTATCCAGCAATAAATGACAAACATACATAGGAATAACATCACAGAGTATCTTATCATTATATCCTCCTATCTTAAACTCAACTAAACATTGTTTAGTGACATTTACCTGATGTCCCTTTTGTAGCCATGAAACTTTATATGGACTTGGATGTTCAATCGTCTCCAACTCCAGCTTTTCTACCATCTCCGTAGAAACGAGATTATCCGTACTGACATTGTCTACAATGACTTTGCATACCCTATCCTTGGTTTTGCAAGCAGTTCGAAAAAGTCTATTCCTTTGGGCTGAGCTCTCCACCTCCTTCTCGGGTGTTAAAAGAACCTTTCGCATCATCAGTGATCTTCCACCTTCATCATCCTCTACCTCAACATCTCGCCTCTGTGCTTCGACGATGTGAGTCTCTCCACCCTCTTTCTTTTTATCTGGAAATTCATAAGATTTGTGTCCATTCTTTCCACACGTGAAGCATTTTATCACTCCACCTCTTCCTCTTCCTCTACATCTAGTACGAGGAAAAGTATTATTATCAGCATAACCTCCTCTCTGCTCAGTATGTTGTCCTCACTGTGAACTTCCACCTCTCTCTGTTCAAGTCTAAGGTTTTTTCCAGTCTTCCTTGGGCTTCTGGTTTTTATCTTGGACAATTGATTTTCCCCTGGCTTGACTTCTGCCTCGGCTTCTTTGACCTTGTTTTCTGCTCAGCTTCTCTTCAGCCTTTAGAGCCATTTGATAAGCATCTTCCACTGTTCGGATGGTTACCATGCTCATCTCATCTTGAATGTCATACCTCAAGCCATTCATGTATCTGGAAGCTTTCTCATCATCGCTCTCCCGATGAACTGCTCTGATGTTCAGTCTGTAGAATTCCTCAGTATATTCTTTCACTGTCATCATCTTTTGTCTCAGGTTATGTATCCTCCTGAACAGAGTAATCTGGTAATCCCTGGGGATGAATTTTGCCTTCATCTTTGCAATCATCCTATCCCATCTCTTGATTTTCTGCTTACCCTTGCAGCATCTGTCAGCTTGTAGTTCATCCCACAACAATGTTGCATGTCCCTTTAATCTTGTGACAACATGCTTGACTTTCTTGTCTTCTTCAACATCTTCATAGTCAAAGTATGTGTCTAGAGCTCTAATCCAGTCTAGAAGCTCCTCTGCATCCAGATTTCCTTCATAAAATGGAATGTCCATCTTCTCTCTTGCACCCATCCTGGAAATAGCTCTGATAAAATGTACGTTTGATGCATCTTCAGCTGCAACTTCTTCTTCATGTTCAACCTCAATCTCACTCTCGGAATCACTAAGATCCCCAGCACTGACTGTGCGTCTTTGCGTTGTCTCCATGTCTTCGAGTTTGGCTCATAGATCACACATCTCTCTTTCCATTTCTAGATTTTGCATCTGTCTACCTCTTCTTCTCAGCATTTCCCTTTCCTCTTCGGGATTAGGTGATTGTCTATCTCTTCTTCTAGGCGGCATGATGAATTTTCTTCTTCCCTGCTATAGAAAGAAAAGAACCTTTCTGTGCTCTGATACCAAACTGACACAGCCGTACCCCTTGCCTCGGCAAAATGCCTTTGCGTTGACCTCCCGGTCTTTAAGGATCGTTCAAAGTTCACCCCCCAAGCTGGAGTGGCTCCTTCGATTCTCCCCTGGAATCTTTATTTGATTTTGACCCACAGGTCTTTTTTGGCACCTTACATCCTTTAGGCCTGATCACTTCTCCGTTCACAACAGAAAAGTAGTAATCAGGTTTCGGGGTTTTCCAATCCTTAATGTCGCAAACCCTTGCGTCCTCGAATTCTCGATCTCCGATATCCCGATGCGCTCCCTTTGGACTTTAGCCCCTCCTGGCTATGCCCCAGTCCACGTGACCTCCTCTTATATGACCGTAGTCATACCTCTTATCCGGATTCGAGGTTTCGAATGTCAAAATG
Organism: Picea glauca; assembly: GCA_000966675.3. NCBI lineage: Eukaryota > Viridiplantae > Streptophyta > Pinopsida > Pinales > Pinaceae > Picea > Picea glauca. Next base: position 277,581 of record JZKD02S2180328.1, read on the forward strand.
TATTAAACCCCTTGTCAACGGAATCCCCGATTTCCCGATTCTCAATTTCCCAATTGATGACCTTTCCTTTCGGGAAATTTCTCAAAAGCTTCGATCTCGGCCACGCATCCTCAAGGATGGACGGTCCTCGCCACTTCGGGATTTTCACCGTGTAAATTCCCGATGCCTCGTTATGCTGAGATGACGTCAGCAGGGTCCCACACGGAGCTCTCCTTTTTTTGAAAAATAGGAATTCACAATTCCGAACTGCAAGTTCCCGTTGTCTCCAGGACTCACGAAATGTCGATCCCTGACTTCCTCCAGATTTTTGACACGTGTCCCAAGTAGATGGATGGTTCAGATTGATCCTCGGGTTTCACCGACTGAAAAATACAAAACACTCACTTATGTGAGACCCGATGATCGAAATGTCGATGGGCTTCCGATCTCGCCCATGTATCCCAACTGATGGATGGCTCAGATCGTTTATGGGGTTTCCAACATGGATTTTCTCGATCTCTTGCCCACAGAACCTTCGATTTTCTGAGTCCCAAAACTCTAATGGAGTCTTCCTTTTCGAGACTTTTCCCAAGATCTTAGATCTTCGCCATGTGTCCCCTCAAGATGAACGGCCCTGATTTAACCTCGGTATTTCGAGACTTTCGATGCCCCGATGAAGCAATTTCTTTGACAACTGAAAACCCCGATCGCCGAAATGTCGACGGGCACTCGATTATCGCCACCTGTCTCCGCAAGATGGACGGCTCAGATTGATTTTGGGATTTTCACTATGAAATTTCCCGATCACTCGTCCTCGTGACTCCCGATTTCACGAATGTCGAAATTTCGATGGCCACGCCTCTCGTCGAAACTTTCCTCCTCCCGTTCACGAAGCTTAAACTCCGTGCACCTCCTAGTCAATCCAATGGTTGATGGGTATCTATGTGAAGATCCTACGATCCACAATCTCCTGAGCTTGAACTCCTGACGCAACTGTAACCTCCCCGCTTCTCTGGCATATCTGACAGCTGGCGGGATTTCACTAATCCTCCCCCCCCCATATTTCTAACTGTCGGTCTCTTCCCTTTGATGATTTCTATGAAGGAAACCAAGGACTCTTCCCTGGACTTATCCGCTTGTGCTACAAACTTTCGATGCCCCTCAATTTTTTCAAAAGGCTTTACTCCTCCTGAGCTTCTCACAACTTCGAGCCTCAAAGAGGATCCTTGCATGCACTCCTTGCGGCGACCTCCAAACACCTGAAGTGTTAAACGCTCTTCAACCTTGTGCATGCCTTGCACGGCTCCTGTGCCCCACTGCACTCTAAGGAAATGAGAACAAACGCTACCCCTCTTGAGATTTCAGAGAAAACCCTCTGAACTCCTTGTCAACGCACTCCTTCCGGAAAATTCAACTGCACTCCTTGCAGGAATCTTGCTCAGATAGAGAAACAATTGAAACTCATCCTCCTTACTCTTCCTCTCTCAGATTTCAAACATTCAACAAGAAATCATTCATACATAGCATAAAAATCAACTGCATGATAGAAATAAGAAATCATTCATGAACATAACATTCAAAGATGCATACATAGAGAATATGTAAACACCATGAGTCTGAATCACAACTTTATTTATATAAATTAAGAACTTTTGTACATGGAGTCTGTTGCATAGCTCTCTTCTTCTCCCCTATGCTCTCTTCTCTATTCATGCTTCAATTCCTGTTACAATTCACAATGAGGGTGTCTATATCTCGTTTCCCTCTTCCCTTCTAAAACTGTCTAATCTAGAATCGAATTCTACCTACTTGCATTAACTCCTATAAATGCCTTCTACCTACTAAGCTCAAGGTCCATTTACATTATACAACTGCGCTTCTTCTTAATGACTTCATTTAATATTGTGCATCAACTTCAAGGAAATTTCAAAATTTGCGCTAGCTTGTCCAGCTGTCTTTGGCTTCCACGCTGGCTCACTTGATGTTGGCGATGCTCCTGCATCAAGCTTCCATGGTTTGGTGAGATTTTACTGAAATTTTATTAGAAAATTTAGTGGGATTTGTGCACCACTCGTTGAGTGTATGAATAAGGGATCTTTCCAATGGATATAAACAACAACACAATATTTTGAAACCTTGAGGAATAAGGTAACCAAACAATTTGTTTTGGCACTTCCAAATTTTAACAAACTGTTTCAAGTAGATTGTGACACAAGTGGTTCAATGATTGGAGTGGTCACGAGTCAAGATGGTAGGTGAATAGAATTATTTAGCAATAAGTTGAATAATTCTAAGAAACATTACTTTGTTTATGATCAAGAATTCTATGGCATTGTTCAAGCTTCGAATAAATGAGGACACTATTTGCTAGAAAAGGGATTTGTAATGTTTACTAATCATAATGCGATGTAGTATATAAATAGTCATGTTAAGTTGAATAAGAAGCATTTGAAATGGGTGGAGTTTTTGTAGGGCTACTCATTTTTTTGGACCATATGTTCGAGAATCATGTAATGAGGTTGTAGATGCATTAAGATGGAGAGTGATGTTGTTGAATACCATGTCAATTGAGGTTGTTATTTTAGACAACATGAAATAGTTCTATGCAGAATATATATATTTTACGTAGGCATGGATAGTGTGCAAAGAACCATGGGGTATGAATAGGAAACAATATATGTATTTCACCTCCAAGAGGGATTCTTGTTTAAGAATCAAAATTTGTGTACTCTATGAAGTTAATTGAGACAGAACCTCATTCAAGAGCTACATAGTTGAGGTTCAAGTGGAAATTTTGGAGTGGATAAAACCAACACATTGGTAGATGAAAGATAATTTTGGCCCAACATCAACAAACATCTCATTGAAGTTTATTAAGAAATGTGGAACATTTCAAATTACCAAAGGAAGAAGTCAGAACACTAGGTTATAGATTTTGTTACTAGTACCCAAGAAACCATGGGAAGACATAAGCATGGATTTCATTTTGGGACTACTCAAGGCACAAAAGGTGGTTTAATGTTGGTGGTTGTGGACAAATTTTCTAAGATGGAACATTTATACCATGAAAAAATACCAATGATGATACACATGTGGTTGTATTGTTTTTCTAATAAATTGCGAGGTTGCATGGGTTGCCCAGGAGTATCACTTTTGATAGATATCTACTCAATTCCTTGAACATTTTTTGAGGAATATTTGGAAGAATATGGGTTTCAGGTTGAAATACATCTTATAGTATCATCCATAAACATATGGTTAGACAGAGGTATTTAATCATAGTCTAGAAAACTTGTTGCAAATTTTGATTGGAGACAAACCGAATCAATGGGATTTGGTTGTAACTCAGTTGAATTCACTTACAACACTTCAATGATTATATCCATTGGAAAATTTCCATTTTAGGCAGTGTATGGTAGGTCTCCAAAGGGTGTTTTAGTCTTGGTTAATTTTTTGAAATTCAAGGATAGAGGAAGTGTTGATGGAAACAATTTTGCAAAAAGCATGCATGATATTCATGAGAAAGTCAAGAAAAAACTACAATAGAGTAATAATAGCTATAAACAGAAGGAATATTTGCATAGGAGGTTGAAGGTTTTTGAAGAGATACAGTGATTGTGCATTTGAGAAATGATAGATTTCCCATAGGTGTGCACAACAAAATAAAGTACAAGAAAATTGATCCATGTAAGATTCTAAAGAAATTTATGATAACACCTACAAGTTGGTTTTTTTGAAGTCCTTTTATATTTCTCCCATATTTAAATTTTCTTACTTATATGAGTTTCATGAAGGAGAATAAGATGGTGAAGTAGGCACCATGGAGGAATGGGAAGGATAGATGTTAGTCAAGCCAACTAAATAAATTGAACAAATATTGGAAAAGAGAGTCAGTGGGAAGAACCAAGGTCAATATGATTATAAATATTTAGTCAAGTGGAAGAATACAAATTCATAAGATGTGTTGTTGATTGGAAAGGTGGAATTGGGTTGCCTTCAACAGCCTACATTACTCAATGGGTCCATGGTTTAGTCCACATGCGATGGATGATCGGGTTTCCTTACCAAGGGTTTCTAATGCAAGATCATCATTGGGCTTGTGCAATCATCATCAAAATATTTTATTTCGATCTACATTTCTTGTTGTTCATTTAATTTACTTAGTAGGAAGAAACAATGAGGTCATCATTGCTACAAAAGAGGTGTGATATGAAGCTTAATTGTCTTTGGAAATGGATAGAGTGTGTGATTGCTATAGAATTAAAGGCCATGGATTTCCTTTCCATTTGCTACAAATACATGTGTTGCTATGGAAGCTAAAAGACAAAATGTGTAAGAGGAAATTGAGAGCGGTTAAAGATAAATTAAACTGCATGCTACCCCTAGGAATTTTAGAGGAAAAAATGGTGGATGTGAATCATTGCAAATATTGTTTGAATTCTACATGAAATAAATAAGTTGAGGGAAAATTATAAACCTGGTGAATTAGGTTGGTAGGGCTTCATATCAAACAACCTTTAGTAGAAGGTAACTAAGAAATTCCTCAGTTATTCAACCAACTAAGCCTATCTAATAGAGTATGTCTAATAGAGACTGTCTGTAGCCCCCCTTTTCTATATAATTGGAGTGCAGTGCATCGCGGGGGTGGGAGCGTCTAGTAGGGAAAGGAAAGGAGAGTGAATACCAGTTTGTGCTCTTGGAATTTGAGATCAATTTGTAGTCTGATCTTTCCATCCTATAATTGGATGAATCATGGAGAGACTAAGACCTCTAGATTGCAATCCATAAGCCAAATTTGGTATACTATTCAATAAAGAGTTCAATTTTGTCCCTTTCCTTTTTTTTTAATGTTGTTTACATTTTTTATTATGTATGTATACAGTGTTGTAGCATCTTAATCTTATAACTATGTGAGTGTGTTACTTCAGCATAAAGTTGTTCTAGTTATGTAACTATATTAGTGAGTTGCAAAACCTAGTCATGCACCATTATCTTAGGACCAAAAGATGGTATTTGCAAGAAATTTATCATCCCATACTATCATCATTGAGGCTACAACAACATGTTCATGTTCTTTCAAATAACATCTAGGCTTACACTGTCCCGATTATAATATAACCTCTTATCATGAATATAATGTAACCTCTTATCTAAAGAAAATTTTCAAAATTATAAACCATACAATTTAAAATATGTTATAGATTAAAAAAAATGAATAATTAAATATGCATGAAATGTTTTTTATAACTTTTATTGCATCTTTGATTTTAAAATTTATTTTTACCAAAAAAAAATTAAATATGCATGAAATGTTTTTTATAACTTTTATTGCATCTTTGATTTTAAAATTTATTTTTACCAAAAAAACATATTAAGGTTTATTCATTCTAAACTAGATAATATCTACTTCACTCGCATATCCATTAAAAAATACAAAACTCCACATTTCATACATAAAAATAACTTAAAATAGTGTACACTCTAGCACTATTTAATGTTTACACCAAGAATTATTTAATTTTCCTATGTTCCATCTTCAATGGGATTCAAATGAATGTACACTCTA
>JZKD02S2180328.1:290448-308446 GCA_000966675.3 Picea glauca
AATTTATATATCAATTTTTGAAATAATGATTATAGTATTTATTTATTAATTTGAGTTTTTATGTGTAATATCATCACACAAAGGTCTAGGTAGGGGGCTATCGATGCTCTAGTGGTGTGGGCCCATGAGTGGGATGAAACACTTCTTTGGAATCCTAATGAGGGTCCATCGATGATCCTAGGGTATAATGTGTAGACTCAAATTCCATCTACTTACAATTGGATCCCATACACACAGTTTACCATCAACTCAATCCAAGTGACTTGATCCATCTAGTTAAAATTTGAAAATATTGGGAGCTCATAAATTGTGTACTTAGAAAAATTATCTAACTATATTTAAAATTTTAATTGTAATTGACTACACTAAAAACTATTTTTATGAGTTATTTTAATGTTGAAATTGGTGTGGGTGATGAGGGGCTTGGTGCAAGTGATTATGGCAATGGTGATGGTCATAGGGGTGATGGGGTGTCTAGTACAGTGGACATTGTACATAGGGTTAGTGGTTCCATATGATTTACATTTGTATTGTTTTCTTAGTATAGCTCTATGTAGATGTCATTTTAGTGTTTTCATCTTGGTGTGTTTATTTGTATTAGATATTATTCTTATATATATGAACCTTTTTTTATTATATGTATGTACCTTATAAAAAAATGGAAATTATGATGAGTATTGATGTATTTTATTTGTGGGTAAAAGCATGCTAATGTGTTTCAATTTTTCTCCTTTTATGATGATGAAATTTTATAAAAATGAATGATTAAATCTACAAATTCGTGGAAGAATTAGATGATGGTATAAGAAAACAAAACTTGTCAATTTGAATTAACTTTGATATGGTATTTGTTTTTTCAAATTTAATTGATATTTTTATCTTAGTTATTTAATTTTCTTTAAAAGTTATTCATCATCATTCCACGCATCTTTTAAGTACTGACAAAATTGGGACCCCCATTTCTATATCCATTTTTTCTAACTTCGATTTCTTTTAAGATATTTAATGTGAATACTCTCAAAGATTGTTGAACAATTATTTTTATTTTTTATGATATTTTTTAATTACGAATTTGAAAGGAGATACTCTATGATGAATTTCAGAAGTTTATTTGAACATGAATTTGAATGGTGAAAGGTTTCTAATATGAACGGAGAACGTTATACCTGTGGTGAATTTGAACGATGAAGGGTTTCTACTATGTAGTAAATCTAACTGGGATTTATATCTATGGTGAATTTGAAATGAGATTCATACTATGCGGTCATATAATGAATTTGAAAGGATATGTATACTATGCAGTGAACGTGTGTGGTGATTTGAACATTGAAGGGTTTCTATTATGTGGTAAATATGAATGGATATTTATAACTACGGTGATACTTTGATGTGAATGTGAAGGGTTTATATTGATACCTATGGTGAATTGGAATGAAGGTATACTTGCGATGAATTTGAATGGAACAGAGAGGAGGTTTAAAATTTGAAGGGTGGTTTCCCACAATTGATAAATCAGGTTTATAAGTTCCTTATCTTACTTATTTTCTTTTATTTTCAATATGAGAACTTCACCACATATTCCAAAACCTCAACCTATCAAGGGGAAGCCTAGAAAAGTCGCCCTGGAGAGTCTTTATGAACACATAGAATCATTAGATAAAAGGATAGTAGAGAGATAAGCGAAACTCCCAACAAAGTTAGAGACAATGTTTGATAACAAATTTAGATTGTTACAAGACAATATTCAGATATACATAGAGAATAGAATATTAGGGTTCGATACTGAGTTGTAGAAAATGGAGGATAGAATATAAGAAATGGAAAAACTAAAACAATCAACCCAAGAAGGAGAGGTCCAAGAAAATATCAACATGAGAGATACGATTAAAGAGCTAGAAGAAAAACTAACTAACAACTTGGCCTTAATTAGTTTGGAAAATAAATTGGATATGAAACCCATCAAAGAGGAAATGAATAAGTTAATCGGGTTGGATCATGAATGTAACAAAAGATCCTTGAACCTCATAATTTTTGGTATAAAAAAATAGAAAAATGAGGACACTCTAGCAATAGTAAAAGAAGAACTAAAAAATAAATCACAAATTGAAACAACTTACATCATAGAAGCAAAGAGGTTGGGAAAAATAATTGAACATAAAGATAGGTTGATCTCTCTTAAATTAAGTTGTAATGACCATAAATATGACATACTCATCAAATCTCCAAGCTTAAAAGGATCGAGAATATTTATAAATGAAGACCTCATTCCAAAAGACCAAATTGAATTAAGGAAGGAAGTTCAAAAGGTAAAAGATGCCAGGAAGGAAGGAAAATAGACAATAATTAGAAACTAAAAAGCTATTTTTAGGGATAGATACCAGAATGGTGATAATAAATACAAGTTTGGGACAAATAAAATTCCAAAGAATTTATCTTCTTAAGGTCTGATAGAACAATTTGGTCTTAGTTGACATTAATCATCATCATTATAAATAATAATTTTTATGTGTATGTAAAAATGCGATCCAAAAAACTACCATTTTATTTTTTTAAAACCAATTTTTTATACAAATTTGAAAATAATATATAAAGAAATGTTAATGTTATTTTCACAAAAAAAAAAACATATTTTTTAATTTTTATAATAAATAATTTGAATAAGTTTATAATAACATATTTTATATTATTAAAAATATAATATATAAATATAAATATATTAAAAAAACAATTAAAAAATCATATATTCAGAATCAACACATTGAGATCTATATTATGAAATCAACATGTATTTCCTCCTAAGAGGTCACAAGTTCAAATCGAGAGGGGGGTAGGGTATGTATACCTCCATAAAATTTACGAGTCAAATCGTTGAGTGGAGAGAGTCCCTTGTCCCACAAAAAAGAGGGTCTCATACACCAATTTGGTGTCTCATGACCTTAAAAATAGATTATTATTATTATTATTATTATTATTATTATTGTGAAATTATTTTAACAAAATAATCAAAGGATTGATATACTTTATTAGGCCATAAAGATGGAGATATTCATCAAAATTGGTTTCATTGAGGGTGTTACAATCCCAAGCCGTATACCATAGCAACTAAGCCTAAAACCTAGGTTTGATATTGATAAGTTCAGTGCACATGTCACCTGTGGTGGGAAGTGCTTGAATTTGATGTATTCGGTGGAAATTGCATGTTTAACATGTTCGCTCAAGGGAATTATCTCCATGAAACCAATTATATATTGAAAATATATGCATTATGTTAGTGTATTAGGAAAAGTTGGTGTATATATTACAAATCTATATATTATGTGACTGTGTACATAACATGAATATGAGTTTAAATATTTTTATGTAACTTCAAATTCATGAATTAATATTTTATTTATTTTTTACAAACTAGTTATAAACTTTATATCAAATTGGGAAAATCATTAAACATAAACATTGGTTGTCGACTTGCCATTCAATAGGCTTGACTAGTAATAGAAGTATAAGTCCTTTATCCATAGATTTATACAATAAAAACTAAACCAATATCTATCCAAAAGAAAACTGACACTTTTGATATAATTGCTACATAGCCTTGTACTATGCTTATTATTGAGAGCAATACTACTCAGAAATAAAAATAAAAATGTATATAAAACTATGCATATCAAGTAGATGGGGTGTCAACTACTACCTCTTCTGGACTTCCATCATTATTCTCATAGGCTGCAAACTCCAAGCCGACTGTCTCCTCTACTAGTAGGGAGACTGTAATGTCTTAGGAGTGGACCTAAGCGCACACACTCCTTCCATGTGACGAGATGGACAAACCAGGCGAGATGGAGGGCACACAGTCATTTTTTAGATGAAGTGGGATTATTTGGGTGCATTGTCATGCTAAAGATGACTTTGCATGCCCATCACTTGTGAAAGGAGTTGTGTGTGGATACGTGTTGAAGGTTGCGAGCAAGTGGGCACCCCATGGTGATAATGGGCGCCCTGAGTGAAGAAAATGAAGGAAAACAAAGTTGGGTGCCCTATGGTGGACATGGGTGCCCTCAGTGAAGATAGATGGTTGTATGGACAGGTGTGTTGGCAGCAAGAGCACCCAACTGGCCAGATGTGAAAAAGAGTAACTTGGATGCCTTGGGCAAGCCAAGGGAGAGCCAACCAAATGAAGTTGGTGATGTTCCACTCCTTGAGCGCGCGCCAAGGGAAGTTTCCAACAAAGGAAGAGTGTTGTGAATGCCAGCAAGAAATGGATTGAAGATGCGATGGAGTATTGGCTTAGGTTCCCACGATGCGAAATTGAAGAATTCGTCTAAGTGTGGATGGAGCATGTCAAATGGGCGCCCGTGGAAGATGTTGGTTTCGTGAAGAAGGAAGTCGACCAAAGTTGGAGGGGCACATTCAATGGAAACATGTGCCCACATCGTATGTCGGCTTCGCAAATGTGGACATGGTGTTGCGAAGAAGAGGGAGGATGCATCCGCTGGGCATCATATATAACCGAGCAAGGCAAGTCATTTGGAAAGGAAGCAGGAGGCAAGAGATCACTTGGTCAGGGCGAGTTTGCTAGATGAAAGGATTTCGGTTACAAGGAGGAAATATGATATTTGGCTAAGTCTAGGAATCATAGGTTGGTTAGTCTGAGGAAATATAGTTGTGAAGCAAGGTGATGAGAGTTTTGCACAAGTCTTCTAGATGTTGTTGAGGAGGAAGAGAATGCATTGGCTAACTCGTCGAGGAAGAGTTGGAGTTTTCGCAACAGACTATTGTAACGAAAGCTCCCCATTGCAGACTTTCTTTGTGTGGCACAAGTTGAGCTCAACAAACTTATGTTTTATATCATATTTTTGGTGTTAGGTCAGTTTGGCCACCCACAATAGTTTTTTTTTGTACTTGTATGAATGCTTCTTTTACTATTGTTGAAGATAGATGGTTTTGTACATGGGCTCCCTCACCGAAGATAGATGGTTGGATGGACGGGTGCATTGGCAGAAAGAGTGCCCAACCGGCTAGATGTGTGAAAGAGTAACTTGGATGCCTTGGGTGAACCAACGGGGAGCCAACCAAACGAAGTTGGTGACGCTCCACTCCTTGAGTGCATGTCAAGGGAAGTTGCCAACAAATGAAGAATGTTATGAATGCTAGCAAGAAACGGACCAAATATGAAACAGAGTATTGGCTTGGGTGCCCACGATGCGAAATTGAAGAAGTAGGATAAGTGTGGGTGGAGCGCATCGAATGGGCGCACGCCCATGGAAGATGTCAGTTTCACAAAGAGAGAAGTCGGTCAGAGTTGGAGGGGCATGTTCGATGGAAATGTGTGCCCACATTGCACATCGTCTTCACAAATTTGGACATGGCATTGTGGAGAAGAGGGAGGATGCGTTCATTGAGCATCCTATATAACCAAGCAAGGCAATTCATTTGGCAAGGAAGCAGGAGGCAAGAGATCACTTGGTCAAGGCGCGTTTGCTAGATCAAAGAATTTCAGTTAGAAGGAGGAAATCTGAGTTTTAGTTAAGTTTGGGAATCATAGGTTGGTTGGTCTAAGGAAAGATAGTTGCGATTTAGCTATGAAGCAAGGTGATGATATTTCTGCACAATTCTTATAGTTGTGGTTGTGGAGGAAGGGCATGCATTGGCTAACTCATTGAGGAAGAGTTGGAGTTTTCACAACAGGATATTGTAACAAAAGCTCCCCATTGCTGACTTTCTTTGTGTGGCATGCGTTGAGCTCGACACACTTATGTTTTATATCATATTTCGGGTGTTAGGTTGGTTTGGCCGCCCACAAATAGTTTTGCTTTGTACTTGTATGAATGCTTATTTTACTGTTGTTAAATATAACTAAGTATAATACTTGCAAACATAAGTTAATTAAGGAAACGAGACTAAGTGTTAGGCATAGCCTGGGTCAAGTAATTCGGTTTGGCCTTGCCATTGAACGAAAGGCGTCAGTGTCACACGAAAATGAGGATGTTGAGCTTATGCAACTCAATCGGGATCCCCAACAACGTGACAGAGACCTTGATATACAACTTTTTGACTTGCAATTGAAGAGAATCCAGGAAACGAAGAATTTATTGTTGAGCTTCACTTCTTTCAAAAAGAACTTTCCCCATGACAGTATTGATTTTCCAATACACGTCCACCATTTGCAGATACTTGGATTTTTTTCTTCTGGTGTTGTCTGTATCTGGGACCCAATGCCCCACTTTTCCTCAATGTCATTATCAGGAATGAAACTCCTTTCCACCCTATCTTCGGCCTCTGCAATATTGATTTATGCATGGGCAGCTAGAGGCGTATGTTTCCAAATATAGAGCAGTAGAGGCCTTTCCCCTTGTTGGGAACAAGAAATAGGAAAAAGGAGACACCCTCGGTAGCCATGGCGACAAGATATAGAACCAGAGAAAGTCATTAAGAGGGTTAGAGGAGGATCGCCTACTTTGTTAGTTCTCTCTTGGAGAGAGGCATTGTTCTTGTTTGGTGAATCTATATTGAGGAAGTTTGATGGGTTTTTCCCCTAGAGGATTTTTCCAGGGTAAATCTTGTGTATGTTGTGGATGTTATTCTTTCAGTGATCTTTTATATGCAATTATTGTGCTAATGGTTAAAATTAAAAAGAACTTTAATCTAATTAATTGTTTAAGTCGTAAAAACAAACATGGTTTCATAGCGGGCCTGAAAGAAGGAATTTTTCATAGCATAGAAGAACTCATTGAAGAATCTAAGGGAATAGGAAGACTCTCCTAACCCTAGCGCACCTTTTCCTGGAATAATTTTCAGTTTTGGGTAAATTTCAGAAATTAGGGTTTCTGCATACTAGGGCTTTTGCATAAACCCTAAAAGGTGACGTCATCCACCTTGTTGGAGGAATTTGGGAAAAGTAAGACCATCTAGGAGATCTCCTTAGGAGGCACACCTAGTCCTTGGACCAAAATTTTGAAATTTGAAGTTTGAGAAATTAGGTTTTCCGTATAAAACCCTAAGTTTGCAGTACTAGTTGTAGTTGTAGTTGCAGTTGCAATACTAGTTGCAGTTGCAGTACCAGTTTCATTTGCAGTATCAGTTGCAGTTGCAGTTCTAGTTCCTTCATGAAAGTTGATGTGTTAGTTGCAGTACCAGTAGAAGTTTTCGTACCATCACCAGTTGCAGTGAAAGTATGTGTGAAGTGTTGGGACTAATTTTTTATTATTTTAGTGCGCCTTACCCTAGAAAATCTCCAACTACCTTTAAATTACAATTTGAATCACATTTGAAGTTTTAAAGGTTCGTTATTTCTTGTTGTTGTTGTCAGATGGTGCTACTACATGCCAATACTATCATAGGTATGTACTTACATATATTTAAACTATATCATTATATCAAGGGTATTTGCGGGAGAAGGGATCTTTTGTCCAAAACAAAATCGTAGTTCCAGAAGGATCTCATATCCATCACATTCAGAGGAACAATACACCCCAGGTTTGATTATTTTGACATGCCTCTATTTTATATGGCATTATTTTGATCTTATGAACATCTAGGTTGTATTGTGATATATTGAAGTTACGACTATCATACTAACCATTGGTAAAAATTAAATTCAAAGTATTAGATTGATTAAGGTTGAGATTATAGATTTTATTCTCTAACTCAAATTTATGTCAAGAAAACATATTATCTTAGTATAGAGGATAGGTTCAAGAGAATACTTATCATCTTGAGTGAAGGAAATTCAGAAGAAAAGAAACAACACTCATTCTTTAGGACAAGACTCCAGGTTCCAAGATTGATTGATCAGGTTGATAAGATTCAAATTTGCACATATCAAGTTTGATAACTTCCACATTACAAGTAAACACTATAGTTGTGATAGCAATCTTTGAAAAGTTTTGTTATCGAATACTTGGTAGCATGTGAGAACTATTGAGATAAATTCTTATTGTAATCATTTACTAGATATAACTAACATATCCTCTAGGACAAACTTCTTGTTTTGTTTCCAGGTTACCATGGAGGAATGATTGATCACAACACTAGAAGAGTGTTGCTCTCATTTCTTATTATTGTATTTCTTACTTTTGACCCGTGTTTCAGGAAGGTTACAAGTGATAGCTCTGAAGGACCTATTATGACGATTGTTCTTGCTATTATTATTATTATTATTATTATTATTATAAGGAGTATTATTCTTATCTATTGTTTATCCCTTGTGGTTCTTGTTCCGAGCAGGTCATACGTGATAACCCTAAGAGAGATATAGTGACGGTTGTAGGAGGAAACATATTAGATGATACATGGAGCAGACTATCCAAGTTGTATACATGACCGTATACATCCATGTATCGAAGAAGAATAAGAAGCTATTTTTGCTAGATACATAACATATCATATGGAGACAGATCATAAGGAGCAGAAGGCTCCAAAGATGACATAACAAATCCCTTTAATGCATTTGATCACTCTTCAGATCATCAGGAAAATTTAGTAGAGCTAGAAGGACCTACCCAAAATCATTGCAATAACCAAGAAGAGACCAGTATGTTGATGTGACACTTTGCAGGATGCAAGGCCATATAGCATTAACAAGCCATATCATGAGGAGCATATGGCTCCACAAGTGGTGAAGCAGGTATCCCCACCAAGTGCCATCTTAGAAGGAGCTATATTTCAGAGGGATTCATCCCTCATGATCCAGTAAGGAGGATAATCCTCCCTAGGACCATTCATAGAGATGTACAAAGATTGATTTGTGTCCAAAGGATTATCCCAACAAGAGGGAGAAGACTATGATGAGACACTTTCTCTAGTAATCAGAAGAAGTATATATAGAACAAACATGATTCATTAAAATAAGCCGACACAGTATGAGATTCAGAGGGATGAGGTATGAGAATCATTGTATTTGAGATTGAGTTATCTGTAGTGTCATTTGGTGCAATACATGAGTCGGGCCATGGAGACATGACTACAATAGAAGATTGAGTTACCTCTAGAGAAAGAGGATAATCTACCCTTAGTATCAGTTATTGATCCAATCTTAGTTTCATATGAATTTTTTGTTGTGATAGAATAGAGGAGATACTCTCATAGTTCAACAACTACAGTGAGAACGAAGTAGTCATTCTCAGCTTCAGAAAGAGAAGCTACAAGTGCAGAGTCCCGGTTCCAAAAGGAAAAGTTGCAGAGAGAGTAGAGGAAATACTCTCAGGAAGTGAAACAGATAGTGCTTTGCAAAAAGCACATAGAGCTAGCACATGATTGTGAAGATTGAGTTGCAGCTAAGAAAGTGTACCAGTTTGGTACAATGTGATGTGAAAATTTGGTTCGTTGATATATTTTGAAGAACACGAGGATATATATATGTTTTGTGGTGAACACATTAAGTCAATACATGATTGAGCCTAGAAATGTTCACCTGATTATGAAAAAACATGTGATGAGGTACCTAAAGGGTACAATCAATTATGGACTCACATATATCTCAGATCATGAGATAAGATTGCAGGGCTACACAGATTATGATTGGGAAGTCATTGTCACATACCAGAAAAGTACATATGTATGTTGATTTAGTATGGGATCAACTATGATCTCATGACTTGTTGTGAAGAAGAATTGTATGGCACTTAGTTCCACAGAGGCATAGTATTTGGCAGCATGATCAACTTGTGACGAAGCAGTATGGCTTCGAAATTTTATGCATAATTGTTTGATCTCGAGTTGGAGGAAACATGTATCTATTATGACAAACAAAGTTGCATAAATTTATCACTGAACCCAATGTTTCATGAAAAGTACAAGCATATCGAGATCAACTACCATTATATCTAAGAGATGATACATAAGGTGGCAGTAAAGCTCCAGTGTGTTCCTACCGATGAGAAGGTAGTAGACGTGTTGACTAAGCCTCTATCGAGAGTGAAGTGTGAATACTTTAGAGACAACATTGGTGTGGTCTAGAAGTATTTTCCCTCATGAGAGGGAGTGATTTGTTCACCAGTAGTAGGAAGTGATGTGTTCCCCAGTAGTAAGAAGTGATGTGTTCTAATGTGTTCCACAATAGATGGAAGTGATGATATCCGAGTAGAGGGAGCTACTCCAGTGTAGGTTGGTACTCCAACGCAGGCTGGTACGATACCCCAGCGCAGGTTGGTACACTACCGCAACGCAGGTTGGTACTCCAACGCAGGTTAGTATGCTACCCCAACACATGTTGGTACTCCAACGCAAGTTGGTATGCTACCCCAGTGCAGGTTGGTACTCCAACGTAGGCTGGTATGCTACCCCAGCACATGTTGGTACTCTAACATAGGTTGGTATGCTACCCCAACACAAGTTGGTACTCCAACACAAGTTGGTATGCTACCCCAATGCAAGTTGGTACTCTAATGCAAGATGGTATTCTACCCCAACGCAAATTGGTATGATGCTCAAATGTTGGCTGGTATGCTACCCCAGCATAGGTTGGTATGTTACTCCAACGCAGGCTAGTATATTAACCCTAGCACAGGTTGGTATGTTACTCCAACATAGGCTGGTATGCTACTCCAGTGAAAATGTAGAACTTCCTATGATATATAGATCTGTGATTGACAACGAGACAATGACCAAATATGCAAAAGCGTAGAAACAATGATGATGGTCGTGACGAGAAGAATACCTTCCTTGCTAAGAGGGAGTGTTGAAGATTGATTAGCTTTGGAAGATGTCCTTATTTTACTTGACCAAGAGAAAACCCTAAAGAGTATTATTATATTATATTTGTTAAGACGTCCCTATTGTTCCATTGTAAAAGTCATCCCTATTGTGCCTTGACAAGTAAAATTAAAAATAAAAGAGTAAAGTGACAAGTCGGCCCAGACCTAATTTTAGGTTGGCCAGAATACTATTTATAAAGGAAGCTAGTGCCTCATTTGTACACACACACTATCTCTACAGCTGAGAAGAGAAAGTTTGCAAGTCTCATAGGGAGATGTTATTGCAACTAGGAGGTGACGTTGTGGAAATTCTCGATTTATCTCTTGGGTATCTCTTGGTTAAGTGGTGCACTACTCTTCCCGAGTCAAGGATTAGAGTAGAAGCTTATGCTTTGTTAGTTCTCTCTTGGAGAGAGGCATTTTTCTTGGTTGGTGAATCTATATTGATGAAGTTTGTTGGGTTTTCCCCTAGAGGGTTTTCCCAGGGTAAATATTGTGTATATTGTGGATGCTATTTTTTCAGTGATCCTTTATATGCAGTTTTTGTGCTAATGGTTAAAATTAAAAAGAACATTAATCTAATTAACTGCTTAATACATAAAAATCAACAAAATTAACCTACAACATTTTTATTTTTAATGAAAATATGAAAAATTTTAGCCTAAATTCCTTCAAAAAAAATTGCATTTAACCAAATTAGTGAAATTTCACTTAAAAAAAATTTGGCAATGCTCCTTCAAGGTTTTGTTGTAGTTGCATCCCAAGATATATATTGAGTCTATTGTTCACACTTGATTCCTTCATTGGAAATCCAATCAACATGTTTAGTTCCAAATCATCTGAGATGAGATGGAATGAGAGTGGGGATCTGGGAAAGAAAATTTTCTATGCTTTCTATTCCTTCTTCAATGCACCATCTCCCCGAGATTTTTTTGATGAGAGAGCCATGTTGCAAATTCTTTATCATTTGGAAAATTAGTCGTGAATTCCTTTCGAAAAACCATATGAAGACCAAATTCCAGAGCATACAACTCCATTGCATTGTTGTTATTTATTCCTAGGAATCCGACTTAGATCCTAATAATTTATCCTTGATCATCCATGAATACACCTCCAAATACAACTAGTCCCAGGTTGCCTTTGGGGGCCCCATAAAAGTTGAGTTTAATGAACTCTAGAGAGGGGTCTCCCATTTGTCTGAAATTGTTCTATGAGGGGGCGTTGTTCGAATTGGCTAGAGAACACTTGAGGGACTAATCTCGAGTGCCTTCAGAATGATTACCTCTTGATCATTTATTTTCTAATCCTTCTCTATAGAGCGGGAGATCAAAATTTTTTCCTTAATTTTTTTCTTAATCTTATTCTAGATATAGTCCATTTCTTGAGAGAGGGTGTTAAAGATTCTTCTATTCCTTTCCTTACATATTTCCCAAACAAAAAATCTTGGGAAGATCTACCAAGATTGATTTTTAAAATTGGGTGGTTGAAAGCATATGGTATCCAATGAGATAGGGTTTCCACTAGGATGAGCCTATTTTGATCTGTTCATCTAAAGATTATTTCGCCCTTGTCCCATAAATTCACTGCAAAGGAATAGGAGTTCAGAAGATGATTTTCATTTTCATCATTCAACTTGCAAACATGACAATTAGAAGGGCCCCAGAATCCTCTTCAAAGGATTTTGTCCCATGTAAGGGTTTTCCCATGCACTAAGAGCCAAATAAAAAGAGAGAACTTTGGCCACAAGTTTTGTTTCCATATTTTAGGCCATATTTATGGAGAGGGAAGATCTGAGTGTTATGTTAGCCAAGTTGTATGCTTGATGGAGATTAAATCTTTCGCCATACCTATAGCCCCACCTATGTTTGTCCATACTTTCCTGTATTTTGATTTTCATGATAGTCTTATCTTGCCAAAAAGTTTCCCAATCAAATCCTTCAGGAAGAAGAGTCCAATATTCTCATGGTAACCAAGATTTCCAGTGAGGGATTGTTGTTATGGATGAGAGAATGGGGTTTTACTTTGGTTCATAATATTGTCCCAAAGGGTTTAAATATATTCCCTTGTTTGTAAATTTTACATCTACTCCCAAGAATCCTCCCAAAATAAAGTTAATTAGTCCTTATATACCTCCTAGAAACAGTGATTTTGGATTAAATGCTTATTTTTCTAAGCTGCATTCGATAGGTGAGAACCAACATTAATGACATTCATTCAAATTAGATCATGTTTAGTTGTGTTTGATGCATATTTCCTTCTCCATATTTTTCCCCACAATTCTCCTGGATTGTGGAGCCATCGCCACCAGGTTTTGGCCCCCATATCCACACTAATAATTTGCAGGTCCCTTAAGCCAAGACCTCTTGCCAATTTTTGAAAATAGAGTTTCTCCCATGCTACCATTTCCCATTTATTCTCTTTGCAATCTCTTCCCCAAAGAAAATATTTTTTCAAATTTCAAATAGCATTAAGAATAAATTTTGGTGCAGCCAGCGTGGAGAATAGATAAAGGGGCATAGCTTGAAGAATATACTTAAGTAGAAAAAGACGCCTTATGATGTTAAGAGAATGAAAATTCCAAGAAGCCAAATTTTTCTCCAACTTGTTGAGAAGGTCATCCCATGAGGCATGTTGGAGGGAATTTTCAATCAAAGGAGAACCCAAGTATTTGGAAGGAAGGGACCTCCACTAAAATCCTAGAATTCGAGAGATATTTAATTGAATAGTAATTGAAGTATTAAATAAGAAGACTTGAGACTTATCATGGTCAATATTGGTTCTAAAGGTGGCCATGATAAATATAGTTTGATGGAATATGTTGCTTGAGTTATAATAACTCCCATTAAAAGATTATCATCCACGAATTGTTGGTGAGAAGTAGTAAGATCATCTCCATAAAATCTGAGGCTTTTGATTTTGTTGGATTCAAATATTGCTTTAAGAGAATGGCCCAATCCTTCTGCCATTAAAACAAAAAGGAAAGGGGAGAGTGGATCTCCTTTCCTGATGCCTCAAGAAGGGGTGATGGTGGATGAGAGTGAACCATTGATGAGGGTTGAGAATAAATATCTAAAGGAGAGAGAGGAATCCAATTGGTCCATTTCTTCGAGAATCCAAAAGTAAGGAGGACATGTCATATGTATTAAAGCTAAGTTTATCAAATTCCTTAGACATGTTTATATTTATGAGCATACCTTCTTTATTGGTAATTTTTAGTGAATGAATCATCTCGTTGGATAGGATAATGTTGTCCAGGATCTACTGACCCTCTACATATCCTAATTTCTCAAAAGATATTAACCATGGAAGGAG
Organism: Picea glauca; assembly: GCA_000966675.3. Lineage (NCBI taxonomy): Eukaryota > Viridiplantae > Streptophyta > Pinopsida > Pinales > Pinaceae > Picea > Picea glauca. The sequence goes on from JZKD02S2180328.1 coordinate 304,452, forward strand.
CGGCTTTACCCTATTGGCGATGATTTTTGTTATGATTTTGTATATTACATTGCAAAGTGATATTATTCGAAACCTACAGGGGTATTTCACATTATACTCATTAGAAAAAAACATAAGAAAGGTGGCATTAAGAGATGGAAGGACCAAGGAAGTTCTACAAGAATTCTAAACCAATTCCCATACATCCTACTAGATTATCGGCCAACATTCCTAAAAGAAATCAAACGTAAATTTGTTTGTCCCTAGGGATTTACCTTTGGGAATATCCATGACATCTTTTTGTACTTTTGAAAGTGTAATTTTTCAAAGTAAATCTACATTCTATTCTTGTGTAACCAGGCGGGGGATTTTCTTTGTAATTTCTTGAATTGTTGTTTTGTAATCCTCTGGGTTCTAAAAGAAGAGATTGATAATAATTTTGTATTTCTTTATGAATATGACCATGGGCTATGAGCTTATTACCTTGGTTTTCTCTAATAGTGGAAATTGTGTTGTGGTGTTGATGTTGAATCATAGAGTGATGAAATAATTTGGTGTTCTTCTCTCCCTCCTTCAACCAACACACCTGAAATTTTGTTTCCACGATATATCCCCTTTCGTATTACGTTCCTCAATTTGATTTTGAATTTGGACCTCCTTATTGATGATTTTTTCCTTTGAGCTTCATTCGTTATTGGACATGTTCCATTTTTTCCACCAATTCTCTCTAGGATTTAAAAATGTCCCCAAACTATTCCTTATTCCACTACCAGAGGCGAGACTTAATAAATTGAGGTGTTGTTGGAAGTAGTACATCACTATATTGGTGTCAATAGGATCCTCCATCCACCATTTAGCCAAATTTTATTGAAAATATGGATGGCCAATCTAGAATAATTCAAAAAACAATTGTTGGTTCTTCAGATTTCTAATCAAGATCTAAGTTGATTGGCTAGTGATATAATTCTATGTTTGGTAATATCATGGCATCCAAACTGAGGATAGTAAGCATAAAGGATTTTCAAATGAGAAATTGATCTAGTCTCAAATCTACCTGGTGGATGTCGCCTATTTTATTATTCGAGGTGTGCATACCATTTTAGGTTTCCAAATCAATCATGTTTAATTTTGGGATTGTTTCCTTGAATCATTTTGAAGTTATGTCAAGGCAGTGAATTCCTCCTCATTTTTCTTCAAGAGACCTGATCATGTGGAAATACCCCCCTACTATCAAATAGCAGTCTCTTATAACCTAGTAGGTAGCTTCGAGATATCTCAAGAAGATAATATTTTTAGCAGTAGAATGAGGTCCACACACATTGGTAAGGAAGCATGATTCCACCAATCCAATCATTTGAAATTTGGTTTTTAAGGTTCTCTTAATAGAGAAAAAATCAAGAGTACAATTTATGAAGGGTGCCACAATAAGGATATTCCTCTTGTTGTCCCTTACACAGTTATTTTCATTGATTGGAATCCCCTCTAATTGGAAGTTGTAATATTTAAGAATGATTCCCTTAAACATTTAGTTTCTTGAAGTATGACAATAGTCGGTTTCTCCTTAATAAAACTTGAGAAGCCTATGTTTACTTTGATGGAATATTCACCAATACTAAGAGGGGGGGAGGGGGGTGAATCAATATTGATCACTTTTTACCATTTTCAACCACAACATGTAAACATTAAGTTATCAACAATTTATCATTTTATTATCGCATTCCAGATATCATAGACATATAACCACAAATACACAATACATAAGAATTTTACGTGGAAACCCAAATGGGAGAAAACCATGGAACGATTTTCTTATATCATGTCAAGAATTACATTCATACGAAGCACCATGTTGGTCTCCAGTTTTGATCATGTTTTACCTATATTATATTCCAAAGACCTCCATTTCTATACCCAGTACCACCCCTTTTGGCCTTGTTTTGACATAATTGACATCTCCCTACCACTCAATGGGGCTACTTAAGGTATATTTACGTTTCAAGCTATTTTTATGCATTTTGATGCTTTAAATTGATATTGAAACTAATGTCGTTTGGGTTAGGTACCACTTCTATTTTTGGAACAAGATTGCCAGTACCAGGTACCAACTCGTACCCCATGGAGATACCAATGAAGCCGCTCAAGATCTATGCGTTATGGTCAGAATGGGAGACAGAGATATTCACATAACAGATGGATTCATCGCTCATATGATGATGGAAGGCACAATGATAGAACTGAGTCTTTATATTTCATGATTCACACTTCGTGACGCTACGTGTCACGAAGATGTGAAGACCGTTTAAAACTTGATTTCAAGTTATTTTTGGATCAGGGATCCGCTTGGACTTATGTATTTTTGCTTTAGACTGTTATGGAGGAGGATCTATATATAAACAGAAGATCACTCCTAAGAACGGGTTGGATGATGCTATGTTATGAAATATATTTCTGAATATAATCTATCTTGCGTTATGTTATTCCATTATCATACGATTTGAGTATTTTCTTCTGAGTTAATGGAGCGTGAAGTTTACACAATGTTTGCGTAGCATGATTGAGTAGTTCTGGTTGTTTCTTTCAGCGTTTGTACCTTTTGGTTGGGCTCGTCAAACAAGTTCAAGTCGCTGCTTTTCCTTGCATTAGAATTAGTTTCCTTTCGATTTCGGTATTTGCATGCATGTTAGTCTAGCGTTTTGGAATTAACTTGTTTAGTTTCTTGCTTAATTATTCTTCAACTGTATCATCCTCAGCATATTAATATCTCCCACGGTGATGAGTATTGAAAGCATGGTTGATTCCTGTAGGATTTGAAGCGTGAATTAGAATAGCTATGTTCCCAGTTTCCAATTTGAACGAAGATTAAAGTGAATGCGAGCTTGAATATACTTTGTTTTGGTTAGGATAGTTAGTTACTCTGCTTTGTTAGATAGTTAGGCTACTCTACTCAGTTAGGATCGTTAGGTTGAAATTAAAGTAGAGGAATCTTCCGGTACCAGTAGGATAAGTAGAAGGTTTCCTTATTTTTCCTGTAAACAGATTTAGATTTGTTTTCAATGTTTAGATTAAAATAATTTTAGGAAATGATCTTTCTGTTATAGATCGAAATAGTGTTGGTAGATGATTAAAGATAGTGGTAGATAGTCTTGTGAAGTTATAGTAGAACAAAGATAGTAATACCTTCACTTCAGCATAGAACTGTTCTCTTTTGATGAATTACACAGGGAATGATAAGTTTCAAGATAGTCATTAAGATTCAGCTTCTCAAAGTGAGTTTGTGTTTCCTTTTAAGAATAGCCTTTAGATAGGAATTATCTTACCCGCACATACAGTGTAGCAGCTCTAATTTTACTTACCCTGGTTTGACAATTTAGTGTTTCGGGCCATTTCAAATATTCAATTTAGCAGCCTGACATTTTTGGCGCCGTTGCCGGGGAGCTGTTTAAAAGGTAAGTTAGATAGTTGTCTCAATTAGTTTTAGAATGCACTTAGTTTGGTGTGGTATGTTAGCAGGTTGATAGTAAGAGGAGCTTTGGAAACAAGGGGTGAAAACCGACATATCAGTTATCACAGGTACTCTGAAACTCAATCTTAGTTTATTTTCTTTCATTTAGTATGACTTCATGAGAAATAGAGATCCTAGAGGTAGATTTAGGATAAATATAAAACCACAAAAAGAAGAAGAAACCTCCACCCAAAAAGCGATAGAAACTGAGACCGAAATTCTGGCTGAGGAAACCATAGAACAAAATCTAGAACCAGGAAACACCATACATCAGCAAACTCAAAATCTTGGTGAACCAACCCTGGATGACACAGTTGATCCAGAGAAAATACAAGCCCTTCTCAAGAACCCTAACTCTGTAATTTCATAGATAACAACTACAACTGTAAGATCAAAAGCCATAGGATCCTCAAAAGGACCAATAGGATATAACACCTCTGATAGAAAGAATCCAGAAAGGTGGGATTTTACACCCTCACCAAAGAAAGATCGGATTGTATATACAATTCTTGGT
>JZKD02S2180328.1:335616-355651 GCA_000966675.3 Picea glauca
ACAACTTCCTGTGTTCAAGTTATCGCTTGAACCTCTGAGGACAACAGTCCTCTTGAGCACCTCCCAACCTCCCTAAAATATGAATAAATAAGTAAACAACCAACTACACAGATTAATCAGTTCTTACCAATGTCTCTTTGTTCTGTAAATCTGGTCTTCTTCTAACTGTTCTGCAATTCTTCTCTTCCTATGTCTGTTCCTCAGGTCTGCTCTACATCAAATTCTTCTGTTATTCTGATCAGCTTCAAGTTTTCCTTCATTATCTGTTACTCTTCCCTGAGCTTCATCTCACACTGTCCATATTTTCAATCTCACTCTCCGCTCTATGATATTTATTTTCTTACAGTTTCATTCATTTTCATATGGAACAACCGCATGCACGTTGTTTGTCTCATTTCCTTTTATTCACACCTCCTCGACGGTTCCACTTCCCATTTCCTTAGACAAAACAAGGATAAGTGTCTGAGAAACTGAAACACTAACTGATTCTCAATCATGAGTCCGTTTTACTAACAGATTCGTAATTGAGGAGTTAACTGTGAGAGAGTACAGTAGCCCTCCGATCTTCGTTCAAATTCACCTACACGGTTGGATTGGATTCATGAGATCTTGCATTCATTTCGACATTTTTGTGGCTAAGCTTAGAACCTCTAGCTTCTACCTCCATCTTCCATCGATGTGATCAATGGCTATGACCATGCGCTTATGCATAAAGCACTTTCATGATTTTCAACACTATGCCGCGTTGACCCCAAGTCAGCGAAATTTCGATCTCTTGCCACATGTCCTATGATTCCACGGTCCAGATCTGATCTTGATTCAACGGCTGCGATTGAATCACGATTTCGCATATCGCGATTGCTGCATTGTTTTCTTTGCATCTCCATGTCGCAATTTGTGAAACTTTGATATGGGGTTAGATCAACGATTCAAATCTAGTCTTGATTCAACGACTGAGATTGAATCGTGATTTCGACATTATTGATGTTCGGTGTTTTTGTCACTTCAAAGTCCTAATCCACGAAACTTCGTAATGGAGTCGGATCAATGGTCCAAATCACATCTTGATCTGATGACTCATATTAAATCATGATTTCGCATATCGCGACATCGGGATTCCTGTTGTTAATAATCTTTGACATCTCGAACAATCGATCCCCGAAACTCCGACATGGACTTGAATCAACGGTCCAGATTCAACCTTAATCTGACGACTCATATTAAATCGTGATTTCGCATATCGCGACATCAGGATTGTTGTTGTTAATAATATTTGACATCTCTAACAATCGATCCATGAAACTCCGACATGGACTTGAATCAACGGTCCAGATTCAACCCTAATCTGATGGCTCAGATTAAATCGCAACTTTTCATATCGCGATATCGAGAGGTTAGGGAACCCTGTTCCTTTTCCTCTCCCATCAGCGAAATGACAATCTATCCCCACGTGTCTTGCCTGATGATGGAAGGTCCTCCTTGATGATGGACGGTCCTCCTTCTTTCAAGATTTTGTGAGCCCCACTACTCCTTTCACTTTAAATAATGTCTAGGTTCTCCTTGATCTAGCAATGATCGGATCCTACGCTTGGATCTAATGTCTGAGATCTGTCCTCCTCTTCAGCACTCTTCTTGTCTACATTCAGATCTGATGGCCCTTGTTCTTTTAGGAATTTTGAATGGGGTCCAACGATCAGATGTGCTTCTCAAACCTTACGGGCCTACCTCTTCAGCATGCTCTTATTCAGATCTGATGGCCATCGAGAATTCAGGAAGGGATCCAACGAACACGGTTGTTGCTCTTCCCTGATTATCACTGCACCACTGATCATCATAGTTGTACTCAAGCCATCATCACTACTGTACTTGCCATACTTCTGTTTTCCTATCTGTTACAAACTTCCTGTACTCATGCCATCTTCATTGTTGTACTTGCCATCAATGACAAGCATTTGTTGTCTGTTAAAATATTTGCCAACATCTCAAACCATAACACATTTTGAAAAACTGAGAGAGATTCTTTTTATTTGGCATGTTATAAACAAAAACCTCCTCCATGTTTCAAAAATACCTTTTCAATTGTTCATAATCCAAGTTTCAAGTTAGTGACTAAAAACTGGTAAAATAACTCTGCACAATTCGTTTTCTGCCAGAAATAATAGGTAGCGCCACTTATGTTGTGCCTATGTGTAGGTTTAGGTAGCAATGTCAAAACACAATGCCTTCAATATTGAACATGTGTAGAGCAGTTGGTGGTATTTTTATAATGTCGAACCCATTGTGTTTAGGTGTCTTGGAAGTATAGTAGGTTGTGCACTTTACCACTGAGGGAGTTAACACTTTAGCAAAAACCCAAAACTCTGATAGTTAGGCCTCTTCTAGCTGCAAATTCTTGTGCTAACACCTTTGTTACAGCTCCAAAAGGTCGGGCCATCTTTCTAAGGATTGTCCTGATAGAAGACCTAGTTGTCTTTGTTGTAAATCTATGGACCATGAAGTTTTGGATTGCCCTAGGATGATTTCTAAACTTGAAAGAATGAATATGGAACAAGAAAAACATGAGAAAGACTCAGAAATTAAGACTTTGGCAGAACCCCAGAAAGAATCAGAGACTGTATTACTACAAATGAAAGAAACCCTGAATGACCACAGAGATATCAACTTATCATAGATCTTAAAAGAGAAAGAGTTCATAGAAACAAGAATAGGAGACTTTGACATAGACTGTGTTCTAGATGAGGAAACACAGGTGAATGTTATGTCAGAAAGAACTTGGGAAATTTTAGGAAACCCTGCTATGATTCCTTCATTGGGAGGAATAGGATTATTTAGAGGAAAGTTGATAACCCTATGTGGAAGACTTACCCATATATCTATGAGTGCTCATGGAACTTCGACAAAGGAAGAATTTGAGGTTATTAAATTTATTGAGAACAACGCCCCATTTTCTATGTTACTAGGAAAAACCTAGATTGAGAAAGATCACATCCGAAGAAAACAAGAAGAGGAATCTCTAGAACAGAAAAAGAAAGAACTAAGAGACTTCATGGCTAAGAGAATAGAACAATTATTGGAAGAATAAGAAAACTAGTCGAAGCTATTGAGGACAAGAAATCTGGATGTTGAATTTGAAAGAACACAAGCAGACTTGAAAAACTTGTCCATACAAGAGAGTAGAGAACCTACACCAGGAAGAGAAGAAGTATTTCCCTTAAACCTTACGAAATACCATCAAAAACGCGAAGTTATTGTACCAAGAGAAGATAAGAATCAGAATGGGAAGAGGAACCCAGTAACACAAATCATAGGGAAGAAGGCTAGAAAGCTCAGCAAGAAGAAAGAAAAGTTGGAGAAATTACAAGAATCCCTAGAGAAGACTTTGTAGAAGGAAAGTCTCCAGAATTTGACCTTCGTAAGAATATCAGAACAACTCAGATTGGCACTTCACCATGGTGGAGAGATATGACCGTTGGAGGCATTATAACCATTAGATTGATGTTCCCGAATGGTTAGAACAGCAGTTATGATCATAAATCTAGCCATAGGACCATTGCGACCACGCCGTAATGGATAGAACTGCATTGATGAAGGCTTCTTATCTGTTGGAAGGATCCATTACATCGTTGTCTACTTATCCCGTCGACTACTGTGCTGAGAACAATTTCATGAATTTTATCTGAGCCAACAATAGAACTCATTGTTACTGTGTTGTGCTTATTGAGACCTTGTCATCCATTCTATTGCATTGAGAAATTATTCATCAGCCTGAGATATACGATCTTGAGCGTGCATGTCGGATGAGCTCAGCATTGCGGAAAAGTCAATAGAGGAAATTTTGATCGATCTAATGGAAAAAAGAGTGATGTCCATAGGATTTCAAGCCTCATCGATGTGAGGAGTGCAAGCCTTCCCATCGAATGCTCACGGATCTGGACCATCCTGAGATTCAGATGAGAAAAGAACCAAGCATCTAGATGACTTAGCGAATGCGAAGTTAATCCCTTCCATCCTGCCCAACTACATCCCACTTCTGGTCGGCACGGTGAATCATGACAGTGTCCCCAAGGACTTCGACTACACCTTGTTTACTGCGTACCTCTCGAAGGGGATACGCATAGGCAAGCCTCATCTAGATAAGATCATGACAATAAATATCAGCAACTTTAACCTAGGGGATCGTAAGAAATTCAACATGCTCTCTCCCAATAGGTATTTGACTAGGACGAAGGGGAAGAAGTTGAGGATAATCCCCCAACCATGGACTATGGACCTCGCGCAGTCCACTATTCTGAACGTGATGAAAATACCCCATCTTGGAAGGCACCAGGAGGTTAACGCATGCGTTAAGTTCTTGTTGTCAAGCTTCCATGGTGGTTATTCATGGCTAGATAGATGCATCATCGTCGATCTAGCACTGATCCATCGGATCACCAGATTGAGCATGCAGGGACGAGACCCACAAGAATTTTACCCAGGGAAGGTTGCAGACCGTGCCCTAGCACAGAGGATTAAAGATACATACGACAATGTGGAGAAGAGGAAGCAAGGCTATAAGGTAGCCTCCATCCAGAACAGTGCAGTGCACCTTGATTGCCAGTTTATTTTTGGTAAGATAGTCCAGAAGAATAGACCCACGTAGGTCACAGGGTTTGCTTTTTACCTCGCGAGGAAATGCATGGAGGGGCTACAGATGAATTGGGAAAAGTACTTAGTGAACCAGTTAGACCAAGACTGTCATGAAGCTCAGGATCTGGTATATGAGTTCCATTTTATCTTGTTGTTGATCCTCATCGTATTCATAGCTTGGGAGATGTCATAAGGTGCGACCTTCCCTGAACTAGAGCCATCTGAACCCTTAGTTGTGAATTTCACTTCGCTATGGTTTTCAAGCGATATGGGAAAACAATGGCAATAAAACGTGGTATTCCACACCTAATACATGTTGTTAAAGAGGGATATTGAGGTTGTCCCTCGTATAATTCCAAACACCCTGCACAAGTTTAGGCCATTTGTAAACTTCCATGCAGATAGACATTTTATCTACATCACTTCGTGCGGAGATGAACACAAAGAAGTACTACAGAGTTAATACAAACTCACAGAGGAGGACCTAAAAGAAATCACTAAGGAGTGGCCTGGAGAACTCCTTATCCCTGTTGACCCTGCAGAACTGTCTGATCCCAAACTAATCAGAAGCCCGGTGATCACTCGCGAAGGGTATGATACACCTGGAACTAGCAGAAGGAAGAAGACAGAATAAGTCCAACAGTTGAGAAGTGCATCAGAAGAAACTACTTCAAAATCACCTGGAGGAGTAGGTGATGACGAAGTAGATAAAGAAGAGAACAATGGAAAATAATATCAACATAAGCAAGGCTAAGTAACATTGCCATAGAACCCCCCTGATGATGCAGAGCCGTCTAACAAAAGAGAGGTTTCTCCCATGAAACCCACATCGTGGAAGAAGTCAAAAGATAGTAAAACCAAGCTACAGACTGTATTCATGCTTGATGACTTCGAATTCATCATCACAGCTGTATCGGACGCCTTAGAAGATATTTTGCAGAGAAATGAAGCTAATCAAGAGACCATGTATGAAAAAATTGAAGTAGAACTTTGAGGGGTACAGTAGGCCCTTCACTCAAGCCACTCAGTGTCCACTGCACCCCCGCCATCAGAATAAACATAGTTGGGAGATGAGCCTACCCAACTCCGCAGACTAGCCGATGTGACTGAAGCCCACCTTCGTTGCGCACAAGAAGAAACAAAACATGCCACAGTGGCCCTAAAGAAAGAACAAGAGGAAGTAATAGAGCAATGCAGTTTTTCATAGTAGGATAAGGATGCCCTCCAAGCAAATTTTGAAGAGGAAAAGGTGTAGATCCAACGTGAGAAAGAACAGTTGCTCGTGGATCAAGATGGAGTAAAACAAAAAGTCAGTAAATCATTTCACTCTAAGACGATCTTAGAGAACAAGGAGGAAGACCTAGTGGAGCATCAAGTAGCACATATTGTTGAAGCCATCCAGTAGCTTCAATAGAGAATAGAAGATCTAGAGCTACAAACAATGTCAAGTACTCTACAGGACATGTGAGACCAAAGAGAAGACAATTCTTGGAGCGCAGCCGCAAGGATCAAAGAATTAGCTCTGGAATGTAAACATATTAGAAATATAAGTGTGCAGACTTATGAGCGACTTACTAAGGACCCTGAACTGAAGACACTGGAGTCACATCTCCAGGAGGAAAAGAAGCAAGCAAAGATAGTACAATCACAGTTGAATCTCTTATCAAAAGTTGAGAGAATGAAACGATCCCAGGAACAACACACTGTTCAATAGCACATCCATGCCATACAGAGCAAAGTCATGGAAGTAACTCAGAGGCTCCAGCTAGTCCAGGATGAAACGTGCCAACTGTTTGAAGAGATTCAAGGATGAGGAGCAGAGATGGAACAAGTAGTCACTTCAGTATAACAAAGCTTAGAGGGACCTGTAACTGAGGCATTTCTTCAGAATTTCACCGATCAGGAGGCCCTGGCACAATAGTAGGTCAAAGAAACTCGAGCCAGGCTCAAGGCTTTTGATGCAGAGCTACCCAAATCAGAGTGACTCGGGACGAGTCACAAGTGAGTGTTGAGGGCTTGTTGGCCCTTGACCAAGTTTTGGAGATCCTTGGTTAGGTTTAACCTCTTTTGGGACTTCGACAGGTTGTCAAAGGCGGAGCGCAAGTCGAAGAAGAGATCATGGGATATCGGCCCCTTTTAGTTCATTTTTTGGATTAGAGCTTATGTAACGGGTATGGGGATGTCATCCCATGGGTTTACCCATGTTTAGGCCCTTTTTTAATGTATAAATAGAAATTTAGGCAATGTAAATAATGGTGTGGTGTGGTGTGATGCTAGGTGCTAAGGGAAAGTTAAGGCCAATGTGCTAAGTGCAAGTGATAGTTGTACATGTTTTGTGCATACTGTGTGAGACTTGCAAGGCTAAGTGCAAGTGACTGTAAGAGATTGTGTAAAAGTTTTGTGTTGTAACCTAGCTCGGGGAAGGAGGATCTGGTGAGGTGCACGCAGATCTCCTATCCTATGCAGAGTTGGACCTTGTGGCTCTGTGCATGTAGAATATTGACAGAAGATAATAAAGAGAAGAAGAGTTGGTAGACGTAGCCCCAGGCTGGGGGTGAACCACGTATATCATGTGTTATGGTTTCTTTGTGCTCTATGGTTGCTACATTATTCATGAGATTTATGCTTAGTGTAATAGTATATATGATAGCTTAGTGCCTAATGATGTGAATAAGATGTTAGATCTGATCTATGTTGATGTGCTTAGTGCTTGAATGTGTTGAATCTTGTTGAATACTACGATGCGCTATGATTAGGGTTTATCTGCATTGTAGACAAAGGTTAAGTACTAATGAATGATAATTGTTAAGTGCTTTGTTAGAATATTGTAATCACAGATCTGTGTCCCAGCTAAGGTTGTGGACACTAGAGTCTTACAACCACCCTTGTCTCTACCTTGGGTGAGACTTCATCTACTTCATAGGTGTTGTAGAAAGGGCCAGTAGTTAGGGTTTTGTTGGTGCATTGTTGAAGCGTTGAACCCTGGTTTTGCCCCTATGCCAATATATATATATATATATATATATATATGGCATAAGTGTGGAATGATGTGATGGATTTCTCGTTTGTGTCTCAAATAATCTTGTTCTCAACATCGGCTCAGTTGATAATAAAAGAGATGGTTTATGCATAAGGAAATACAACAAAATGCATGGCCACTTTATGAAAATGAGAATGCTTGATCAGCGGGTACACTCATTCCTCTAGAATGGTTTCTCCGGGGAGGAGTTGCATCTATGGATATGTCTCCTCGCAGAACATTGGGTATACATCTCCCCACCAAAAAATTGTGCTAGTCTACATGCATCATTTTGCATCAACATGTGTTGATCCTTGGCCACCAACATCTATATTTTGCTACTCCTTATGGTCTGAGATCAACTCAATGATGGGGTTTTTTTTCTTTATGGACTTCTTTGAAGAAATATCAAGATACTACAACTCATCCATGTCAACAACATCACATATTAGTAGTGTTAGTTTCAAAACAGATACAAATTCATGTGCAAATACAATTAATAGAGGATTTAAAAACCCTTATCTTCCAATGATGGTCATTTTTCAGGGGAGAAAAAGTCTTTGTTCCTAAGGGTGGTGCTTTGGAAAATCCACTAAAATTGGTATCTATCGCTAGCCCCAAGGGATAATTTCACTATACTTGATTTCAGTCTTGGAAAAGGAAGAGTAAATTTCTCTTTGAGGGATATTTTGATCAAGAAAAAAAATATTGACCCCTTTCCTACCAATCCTCACTAGCTCTTCTTAGGAACCAATCCTATATACAAAATATTTTATCTTCAATAGTCGATCGAGTCGAACCAATTAGATTTGTACCATGTGATAAATATGAAATAATACCATCAAACCTTCTATGATTGACCCAATCCTTTTGAAAAGAAATAAAAAATCCATGGTGGTATCAATCATTCCCATTTCAATGGGATAGCCCAAACTAATAACTTGAAAATGTCAACCCTTTGTTATAGGTGAATTAAGGTGAGTGACTGTTGACAGGCATTTATGACACACCGTCAATGGGAAGGATAGATCCGAACCGTGGTTGTCTATTTAACCCAAGTCGTTTGGTATGATATAACCTGACAGGTTTTATGGCTCCATTAGCCAACTAGGGTCCTAAAAACCACTAAAGGAAATAAACTAACTAAAGATACAATTCTAACAATCAACACATTAATTACAAATGTTCAACTAAGAGTGTTAATGTACAATGATCATATACAGTTTACAAGGTTTGAATAAAACCTTGTGAAAGTAGTTGTTTGAGAAAATGTTTTTAAACAAGATTAAGAATGAAAAAAACTTATTCTAATATTCTAAATATCAAACTAATAAACAATGAATGAATATGATTGTAATGATGTAACGAAAATAGACAAAGATCATTAACGTCTAAATAATGCAATCACTATTCAATCACATATAAACAAATCAAATAAATAATACACTGACTAACCTCTAGCTTATCAACATTAATAAACTAAAATCGTCTCTTTGCGTTTGTGTGAGCTCATCTTGTTTTGTGCCAAGTGAAAACCTATGACAGAAACAAGCATAATTCTTCCTGAAGAAATTCAAGGAAGTGTTTCATATTCGGGAGCGAGTTTATGACGACAAAAAGATAAATAATTATATATCATGTCACCTTGAGATGTCCAATAACTGAGGATGAAAGAAATCCCCATCCTCGGTAATGGTGTTACCAACTATATAGCATGAGATGTAAACTCAAAATACTTAAATAGATGATCAATCTCAGATATAAACTAGACCAAAAGATAATGAACAGCATAAAGAAAAGAAACGATATAAAATATCATGTGAAGAAAAGACTAAAGCTAATTCAACACATATAACATTTTATAACTAGAAATTACAGGAGAAGACAATGAAAAACACTGCACAGTTTACACAGGTCTAAAGCCAAATAGCAAACTGATTTCTCCTGTAGTTTCAAAAATATATGTCCATTCTATGGTCCACGAAAACATGCCTCTATCACTAGGAAACATAGTTATTTAAACATGTCTATGATATGTTACCTCCTATCATGCAAGATAGAGGCAGATCTATTAAAATAAGTTTGTTTTACTAAAATAGAGTAAAAAAAAGATACTCATGTTGGAGTCTTTTAATCAAAAAATATTTATATCAATGAACATTGTTTTTTCAAAATGGCAAATTACTAGTCTATTGAACGCTTAACCCATGATTCCTTTCCTTAAGCATAGCACCAAAATTTGTTGTTTACCTGAAATGATGAAACGAAATCAAAATTTAGATAATAATGCAAACAAATAATTTAAACAGATTGGTTAAAGAATCTTTCGATTATGTAGCTAGTCTCAAAATAAAAATAAAATCTAAAGTGAATCTACCTATTATTTCTTAAACAGAATCAAATTGAAAAGAAACAAACAAACCATTTACCAATTCAAAAGTTTGATAGAGATTCATCAAAGAGGTCATAATTTATAATGGTATTGAAGTTTGTCAAAATCTTAATGATCACATTCCCAGATAGCTTTATCCACTTGTTAGCCCTGTGTGTGTTTGATCGAACGTAGGCTCTCAAATCATCGTTCTCCCTCTCAAGCAATGAATTTCGGGTGACCAATTGGTTTAATTGTGCCTGAATATAGGGGACATCCAAATAATATATTTCAATCCAATCGAAACAATTTTCGCAATGAACCGGTTATATGCTAGGCAAAGGCCGAGTCTACTCTATACATGGTAATTTAAATTGTTCCACGATTTGTTTCAGGTCATGTTGAATGCCTAAAAAACCCTCATGTTTCTTTAATAATGGGGGACGATTCGATACAAAATCTAACTGTGGTGTATCAACACTGGTATAACCAACAATTAAGGATTTTACTTGTACAAAAATGGATTTGAATGCCTAAAAACCCTTCCCAAGATTGCAATGGCTTGCACTAATCTTCCCTTAGCCTCGCTTCAGGTGAAAGAGAGGAACAACGCAAATTAGTTAACTAATATGAGGAGAGGGAGGATCTCACTGTTCTATAAACCTAGACACCCGAGAACTGGCTTGAATCTCTGAGAAAAATGAAAAAAAATTGCTTACCTCAACCAAAACAGAATTTATGAGATATTGTCCTTCAAAGAATGAGACGTATCTCTGAAATGGTCTAGTTTCTGAAGAAAATTTCCACAAGGATAGTAAATGAGCCCATTTCGGAAATGGGTTTTTGACGGTTTCTCCAAATTGTCAACCGTTTTCTCAGAAATCGTCCCGCAAAAACATGTCTTTGTTATACAATTACGGGTTTGTAAAACCTCAAAATCATTTGGTTACGATATACCAACAGGAGTAGCAAAGGGGGGAGTGTGTTTGAAAACACATGAAATAGAGGATGAGCTCTGCGTATTCGGAGGAGATTTGATACCTCAGGCTTCAGAAAGCCACCATAGCGACCATTTGGAGCATTGAGTAGGTACTAAACCATAGGATGCGCAGAATGAAAAACCACTCTGTGAAATGAATGCAAAACCCCAGCATTAAAACTTACCACTTGAAACAATGAATGCATGCATGTTCTATGCAAGACTAAGGAGTGATGTTTGAAGTTATGACTGTTAGTCTTGTACCAGGACGATGAGACTGTGATATGACTGCAAGGGGTAGGATTCAAATTACATAAAATACCAAAGTTTTGTTTGATGCACGCTCATGGATATGTTAATGTGAAAATCAAAGTATCCAAAACATAGAACGCCCAAGGCATGACCCCTCTGGTGGATAACTCATACTCTAAGGTAAGGGATTAACCTCATAATATGATAGGTTTACAAGTTTTTTAAGAACCTTGAAATTATTTAGATGCCTTTAGGTGTTATCCAATTTATAAAAGAAAACATCCACAAATTGTATGATGCCCTCAAACCAAAGCTTGTTCTAATTTCATTCTTACAGTCATGAAATTGAACAAGAGAAACGATAGTCAAAAATAAATGAGCTCAAACACACAGCTAATCAAACAAATATTTTCAAAACCAAAAAAAATGATAGAAATCTTTGCAAACAGAAGGAGGCAGCTACAGAAAATTTTATCCCATTGAGATGACATTTTATAATGATAAAATTGGCATTGAATATTTGTCTGCCAACAATGGTGACATGTTGGGCGAAGCAGTTATCTCTTCCTCATCATAATTTTAAATCAAGGAACAAATAACTCAGATAGTTATTAGAAACAATTAAAAGATAGATCAAGCATTTTGACATCAACTCAGAAAAATAACGCAGTTGTATTATTTGGTAAAGTTCTGTCCAAAAATTGTAATACGACATCTCGTTTCGATCAAAGGGGTAACGATATTTATACAATTAACTCCAATACCATTGACAAAGCCACTACTACCAGCAGGCGTTTATAGCCTCGACAAGGATGTCATTTAACCCTCTCCAATACTTCGATCCCATTCAAAAGTCATCCATTTATGATAAAAGTATCTTGACATCTGATCAATTTAAAAACATACATGAGGATCTTCAAACCCGACATTTCTTCACTACCAGCAGGCATGTTCATTACCCCAACAAAGTTGTCTTGGTATCATGTGTGCATTTACCCATTGCCAATAGACCTGTTCAGTATTCCGGTGGGTTTACACACAACTCCCACACATTATAGTGCTTCCAACTCTCTAAAATTGTTTATGAAATTTCCAGAAACTTCATGATAACAAGAGAGTGGGGTGATACTGAAGATTTCAAACCTAGGTAGTGATAGGATTGATCTTTAGAATTGTTGTTTCGTTCTTTTTGGAACTGATAACTTTCATCACAATTTGGACATTTAGATTTCAGTCAAGAAATCATCTCATGAATGGGGAAGCGCTATGAGTTGTTTTTCGTTAAAACAAGGACGGCGTGAAATTTTTTTAAAGATAATCGTGTTTCCCTGAGATCTCAATGAAAACCGGGAATAGTGACTGGACAAAGACTCACCGTAACTGATCTGAGTTCAAAAATTGATGTGCAGATGCTTTGAACTGTTATCAACTGCTGCTAATGAAAGATCAAATTCCCTTCAATAATGAATGATGATTCAGAAATAATTATTAGGGAAACAAAAAAAAAAAAAAAAAGAACACGCAGGCTAAAAATATTTACAAGAGGGGTAAGTCCGATTTCTCAAGTGAAGTATTTCTTGAGAGAATAAAAGAAAATAGAAAAACCCTTATTAATATGAGTGTAGTTCTACTCGTGGCACCTTGGGTTGGGGTTGAATTCAGGTGAATTGATAGTTCAAATTTACTTATCTCTTTTCTTTCCATTTTAAAATTGCCATGATGATAATGCGTTTTTGAAAAGAAATTTCCAATGAAAAGCAGAGAGAAAAGGATTAAAGTGGACTTCCCTAGAAACTTTCATATTATGGTTCTCTTGGTGTACCCACTTGTGTTCATAACTGCATTATTACAAAAAGAGACATTGAGAAATAAAACTAAAGGAAACCTACTCATAAACCTACTCTAACTACTAAATAATCAAAATGCTAAGTAAAATCGTATTTCCAGTGCAGCCACAAGAGAATTTTTAATCCTTCAAGGCATAGAAAGTCAAAAATTAGAATAAAAGAATATAATATTTGCAGATACAAAATAAATATGTCATGCTTACCTCATATATATTCATTTAAAAACAAAGCAAGCACAACCTTACCATTGTTTTGAAACTTCCTGATGTATGAATCCTCCAACCATTCTACAATATTGTCATGATATGGTTCATAATCGCATGGAAGAATGTAAGTAGGTTTGGAAAAATTGTCAATATTATGGGGACCTGACATAACCATCATCCAAGGCCGAAGTGCCCCATCCTCTTGACAATTCTTCGAGTATTCAGCAATTTCTTCACATGGAGGATCTAAAAAAATAATGTCATGCTTACTTCCTAGATATTTAGGTAGAAACAAAGCAAGCACAACTTTATCTTTATTATGAAAAAAATTCAGATACGAATCTTCAAGCCATTCTAAGATCCTGTCATAAAAATTAGGATGAAAACTATGACTTCGATGAACTAGATATGTCAATGGGGAACACATCATAAGAGGATTCATGACATCAATTAGATTACTAGTTTGGACACTTCCTTTGATGATATGGATCGTTTCAAAATGCAAAGCATAATCATTAAAATTCGAACTAACCAAAGAATGAATATGCAATGTAGAATATTTGATCTCCATGAGAATGAGTGCATTGTCTTTTTCAAAAATAAATCAGGTAAAATCATCTTGCAACATGTATTTTTTCCATGTGAGTGATGAAAGTGAAAGAGCATCAAATCCGACTTCATAAATGTTATGTTCGAAATTAATTTCACCAAATTTTGGCATATCAAAAAGATCTGATTGTGATGGAAAAGAGTAAGATATTGTGGGTAAAGTATCATGTCCACCAGAATCTAAGAAGAGATCGGGATATAAAGAGTAAAAGGAATCATAAATGAGCACATGAAAACAATCTATTGAGCTATGATATTTAACAATGGTATTCTCAAGACATTTCTCTTCACTTTCCTTAAAACTTTCACTCTGTTTTGGTGATAAATTCTTCAACATAATATGATCGTCTAAATTTTCCTCATGTATGATAGATAATTCAAAACTTTCATGCAAACATCTAATATTTCATGTGGAAAAGGTATGATTTGTGGATGAAGGTTTAATGTTTCTTCTTCAAATTGTAGATTTACATCTCTAATTAGTTTCATAGGAATGTTAGAATGCTTAAGATCATTATCATCACCTAAGTGTTATTCAATAATTGAGTTTAAGTATTAAATAGATCAAGAGTTTGACAAATATGGACATTCACCTTGACCCAACATCAAATATTTTTCCATGATGGTCGAGGACTGAATATACAATGATTCAGAGGAAAAAAAAAATTGATTGTCAGTAAGAACATTTTCAATAGATTCTACCTCCCATGTTTGTTCAAAATATTCAAATGGATTCCTCTCATCCTGCAAACAAAATTATTCTCGCAATTGAGTGATAGGATTTGTAACTGATTCATCATTTGCGATTGAAAATGGTTGGATGAAAAGGGCACAAACATTAGAGAGGAGATTTAGTACAAATGACATGTCATCAAGATTAAATTTACAGAGAACATGATGGATTCTTGTTAAAAATACATCTGGAGATGAATTTTCATTGATTAGTAAATCTTGAAATTCTTCACATAATTGATTGTAATCATAGATTTCAAAAGAATCTAAAAATTCCTCTACAAATTGAAACCAATCAATAATGTGATATGTTGGAAAAGACTCAAACCAATGTTTAATCCGAACCCTAAAAGTAAAAGAAGAGAATCTTCATAAAACCTTTAAATCATAAATATCATGCTTGATGCATTTACACCAAAACTTGTTAAGATGGTCTTTTGCAGATACATCCCCCCCACCATCAAAGGTGAGTTTGGACAAGCAAGAGACTGTCTCGTTGGGAATATCGAGTAATGAGAAGTGGAAATCATGCTCTAACACAGTCATTTGGGGAGCCATGTGAAATTAAATACATTTGAAACAAAGACTCATGCAAGGTCAGTTTGTCAGTCTAGCCTGCCTTCTAGTGAATTTCAAGATGACATAGAAGAAGAATTTTAAAATCTGGAATTATGACAAGCTGAGGGGTAAAACATTTAATCATTAAATTTACCTCAGCCCTCCTTATAGTGCCATTTGTTGACGGGCGTTTATGACACACCATCAACGGGAATGATAGATCCATACTGGGGTTTTCTATTTAACCCAATTCGTTTGGTATGATCTAACTTGACGGGTTTTATGGCTCTGTTAGCCAACTAGGGTCCTAAAAACCACTAAAGGAAATAAACTAACCAAATATACAATTCTAACAATCAACACATTAATTACAAATGTTCAACTAAGAGTGTTAATGTGCAATGATCATATACAGTTTAGAAGTTTTGAATAAAACCTTGCGAAAGTAGTTGTTTGAGAAAATGTTTTTAAACAAGATTAAGAATGAAAAAAACTTATTCTAATATTATAAATATCAAACTAATAAACAATGAATGAATACGATTGTAATGATGTAACGAAAATAGACAAATCTCATTAACGTCTAAATAATGCAATCATTATTCTTTCACATATAAACAAATTAAATAAATAATACATTGAATAACCTCTAGTTGACCAGCATTAATAAACTAAAATCGCCTCTCTGTGTTTGTGTGAGCTCCTCTTGTTTTGTGCCAAGTGAAAACCTATGACTGAAACAAGCATAATGCTTCCTGAAGAAATTCAAGGAAGTGTTTCATATTCTAGAGCGAGTTTATGACGACAGAAAGATAAATAATTATATATCATGTGACCTTGAGATGTCCAATAACTAAGGATGAAAGAAATCTGAATCCTCGGTAATGGTGTTACCAACTCTCTAGCATCATACGTAAACTCAAAATACTTAAACAGATGATCAATCACAGATATAAACTAGACCAAAAGATAATGAACAGCATAAAGAAAAGCAACGATATAAAATATCATGTGAAGAAAATACTAAAGCTAATTCGACACAAATAACATTTCATAACTAGAAATTATAGGAGAAGACAATGAAAAACACGTCACAGTTTACATAGGTCTAAATCCAAATAGAAAAATGTTTTCTCCTATAGTTTCAAAAATATATGTCCATTCTATGGTCCAGTAAAACATGCCTCTATCACCAGGCAACATAGCTATTTAAACATGTCCCTGATTTGTTATCTCCTATCATGCAAGATAGAGGTAGATCTCTTAAAATAAGTTTGTTTTACTAAAATGGAGTAACAAAAAGATACTCATGTTGGAGTCTTTTAATCAAAAAATATTTATATTAATGAACATTGTTTTTTCAAAATGGGAAATTATTAATCTATTGAACGCTTAACCCATGATTTCTTTCCTTAAGCACAACACCATAATCTGTTGTTTACCTAAAATGATAAAATGAAATAAAAATTTAGATAATAATGCAAACAAATAATTTAAACAAACTGGCTACAGAATCTTTTGATTATGTAGCTAGTCTCAAAATAAAAATAAAATCAAAATTGAATCTACCTATTATTTCTTAAACAAAATCAAATCGAAAAGAAACAAGCAAACCATTTACCAATTCAGAAGTTTGAAAAAGAGGCATCAGACAAGTCATAATTTATAATGGTATTGAAGTTTGTCGAATTCTTAATGATCACATTCCCATATCGCTTTATCTGCTTGTTAGCCATGTGTGTGTTCGATCAAACACATGATCTCAAATCATTGTTCTCCCTCTCAAGCAATGGAATTCGGGTGACCAATTGGTTTAATTGTGCCTGAAGGTAGGGGACATCTCGATTTCAATCCAATTGAAACAATTTTCACAATGAACTGGTTCTATGCTAGGCAAAGGCTAAGTCTGCTCTGTAGAGGGTAATTTAAATTGTTCCACGATTTGTTTCAAGGCATGTTGAATACCTGAAAATCCTCTTGTTTCTTTAAGAATGGGGGAATATTCTATACAAAATCAAACTGTGGTGTATCGACACTGGTATCATCGACAAGAGAGGATTTTACTTCTACAAAAATGGCTTTGAATGCCTGAAAACCCTCCCCAAGATTGCAACGGCTTGCATTAATATTCCCTTAGCCTCACTTCAGGTTAAACAAAGGAACAGGGCATGAATTAATTAACTGATATGAGGAGAGGGAGGATCTCATTGTTCTATAAACCCAGACACATGAGAACTGGATTGAATCTCTGAGAAAAATGAAAAAAAAATCACATATCTCCACTGAAACATAATTTATGAGATATTGTCCTTCAAAGAATGAGATGTATCTCTGAAATGGTTTAATTTCTGAAGAAACTTCCCAAGTAGATAGTAAATGAGCCCATTTCATAAATGGGTTTATGACGGTTTCTCCAAATTGTGAACCGTTTTCTTAGAAATCATCCCGCAAAAACATGTATTTGTTATACAATTACGGGTTTGTAAAACCTCAGATTCATTTGGTTATGATATACCAACAGGTAGAAAAGAGGGGAGTGTGTTTGAAAAAACACAAAATAGAGGATGGCTATGTGTATTCGGAGGAGATCTGGTACCTCAGGCTTCAGAAAGCCACCATAGCAACCATTTGGAGAATTGAGTAGGTACTAAACCAGAGGACATGCAGAACGAAAAACTACTTTGTGAAATGAATGCCAAACCCCAGCACCAAAACTTACCACTTGAAACAATGAATGCATGTCTGTCCTATGCAGGACTAAGGAGTGATGTTTGAAGTTATGGCTGTCAGTCATGTACCAGGACGACGAGACTGTGATATGACTGCAAGGGGTAGGATTCAAATTACATAAATTACCAAAGTTTTGTTTGATGCACGCTCATGGATATGTTAATGTGAAAATCAAAGTATCCAAAACATAGAACGCATATGGTATAACCCCTAAGGTGGATAAATCATGTGCTAAGGTAAGGGATTAACCTCATAATATGATAGGTTTATAATTTTTTTAAGAACCTTGAAATTATTTAGATGCCTTTAGGTGTTATCCAAATTATAAAATAAAAATTCCACAAACTATATGATTCCCTCAAACCAAAGCTTGTTCTAATTTCATGCTTATAGTCATGAAATTGAACAAGAGAAATGATAGAAAAAAATAAATGAGCTCAAACACACAACTAATCAAACAAATCTTTTCAAAACCAAAAAAAATGATAGAAATCTTTGCAAACAGAAGGAGGTAGCTACAGAAAATTTTATCCCATTGAGACAACATTTTATAATGATAAAATTGGCATTGAATATTTGGTTTCCAACAGGGAGTTGGTTTCCCCACATCGGATGACTTGATTTTAAGTACATGACTCCATACATTTTCTCTTGAAAGAATCTCTGCTTAGGTTGACATGCGAGCTATAAGGGCTTATGAAATATGAACCCCAAAAACACTCTAATGGATAAAAATGTGGTTGTCCAAAATATCAACATGTGGATTTATCAAAAATTTAACGAGAAGAACGATCTATGTTCTGGGGGTTTGGAAAAATTCTTGGAAAATTAGGTTCATCAGCTTCAAGGGGGAAATAATAATGGAAACTCTTGGTGAAAAGGTGGTGGTTTATCCCTTCGGTAGGTACAAGGACCAAGTTCGGGTGGCCAAAAAAGAAGGGTTTCTTCGGTAAGGAGGTCGTACAAGAAATTGGGCCAAAGAATGCATGGGGGTTTTCATTCAATCTACTTCTTTGGTTATTTGTGGAATCTCAGGGCTAAGTGGTAGAAGGGAATTGGTTAGGGTAGATTCATTCCCCATTTAAATCATTTGACATTAAAAAATTAAAAATAATATACTTAACCATGTTGGAAGTGGTTGCATACCTAGAAGAAGATGATTATGGGTTTTGGTGAGGATCCATACAGCAATTCGCTCGGTGGCTTCCTATTTTCATGCATTCAATGGATTTGATGCACTCAAGGAGAGAAAACAACAAGAAATGGAAAGAAATGGGCCCATTTTTGTTTTATAATTGAAGTGTGACCCTTTTTTGACCCTTTTAACTTTTTTTAAACTTGTCACAACAACGATCAAATCAATGTTGCACGCATGGGAAACTTGATGAGGCGCAATAAAAGGTTAATGTCATGGCTTAAGGAAATTTGATGAGGGTGTGATATGTCACATATTTGGAAATGTTCCCAACGTGCGATGAAGAAGGTTTTTTCTGTATCTTCAAAACTTAGAAAGTTGTGGTGTGTTGCAAAGGAAAAAAAATTCTAGTGTGATACGTTGAAAAGAGGAAAACTTTAGAAAATAAGATATGTCGCAGTGAAAGTTATCTTCTCTGTGATACATTTCAACCTTGGAAACTTTTTAACATCACAATTTGTTGTAGGAAACATTTTTTCTGGTGTGATACATCGTGAGGAAAGAAATTTTTAAGAGGTGCAACATGGTGAAATTTCCAAAAATAAATTGCAGTCTTCATGTGTCATGATAAAGTTAAAATTCGATGTGATGTGGTGCATTGCACCTAAGGCAAATATTGATGCAATACATCATGAAAGAAGGAAGTTTCAATGCGATGCAATAGAGGAAATTTTCACAAGTTCTAAAGGTTGTTGAAAGACAAAAAAACTTCAAAAGATCAAGGGAAGAGATCCAAGGAATTTTAAGAGTCTAGTGAGATCTGAGAAAAATGTTCAAGACTCATTTCATTAAAATTTTCAAATCCAAGTGATCAATTCAAAGAAAATTCCATGAAATCTCAAAAGTTTGAAAAATGATGGAGGGGCCCAATCCATTTTTTCCTTCATCAAATGATGAAAACTAAAATAGTA